>PVLC010031775.1:0-18570 GCA_004027655.1 Graphiurus murinus | reverse complement strand
CTCGGAGGTAGAATGCCCCTGAGGTCAATCCTCTGTACCGCAAAAAAAAAAAAAAAAAAAAAAAAAAGAGAAAAAGAAAAAGAGTAGGAAGGATTCAAGACTGACTGTGCCCTTCTAGGCCCTGGTCCAGGCTCATCTGCAGGGATGCAGGGACAGCTCAGGAGTGCTGATCAGTCAACACCCGAGACAGAGTCTGAGCAGCGCCCCCGTGCGGCAGAACTCCGCAAGGACACCCTGACCCAGCCTGGCGTCTGCGCAGAGGCCTCTGCACCTGCGCACTCCGACTGGGCTTCTCCTCGGCTTCTGGGGAAAAGCTGTGCAGTGGGCAGATGTGGCCTCGCCCACGGCCGCCTGGTCTCCGCCGAGGGTTCTGACCGCCCGCTTATGCAGCTGGGGGTTTCTTCTGCCTGAGGGTTTCGGTGCCGAGCTCTGCCCATAACTGTAAACCAGGGTCGCATTTCACTTATTCTCCCATTCACACAGCATTTCCTGAGCATTTCCTGTGTGCCGCGTGATGTACTGGGCATAGGGAGGAGCCCACTGAATGGCTACAGGGCTGGTGCAGGGAATGTACGTACGACTGTTCATTTGGACCCTCAGCATTTCTTGATCTACTGTGTGCTGCGAAAGCTTTGGGTCAGGGAGGAACCAGACTACATGGTCCCTCACCCTGCCGGTTTCCGAGGCTGGTACTGAGAAAGTTAGCTTATTTATTTACCAGGCACCTCCTGAGGACCTACTGTGTGCCCAGGTAGTGCTGGGCTATATGGGGCATAGGGAGGAGCCTACTGTGTGGTCCTTTGGCTTGAATGGCTGTCGGCCTGGCACTGGGGACATACATTTCCGGAGGACCCACTGTGTGCCAGGACCTGTGCAGGTGATGCAGTGACCAAGGTGCAAAAGGCAGGGTGATTCCCTCCTAGTTGGTTTTTTTTTTTTTTTTTTTTTTCGGTACTAGAGATGGAACCCAGGGGCATTCTACCTCTGAGCTACACCCCCAGCCCTATTTTTTATTCTTTATTTTGAAACAGGGTCTAAGTTGCAGAGTGCCTCACTAGGTAGCTGAGGCTGGCCGCAAACCAGATCCTCCGGTCTCAGTCTACCAAATGCTGGGATTACAAGCGTGCGCCACCACGCCTGGCTCCCTCCTAGTTTTTGTCCCAGTCCTCTTACCGTCCTCCCAGGGCCAGCCATGTCTGCACCTGTGCATGTGCTGGGTTTTTATGTCAGAGGCCTGTGTCCTCGGGCTGTTGTTTTTCTGTCTGGATTTCCCCGACTGCCAAAGGGTCTTAGCTTCTCCCAGTTACATGCATTAAAGACTATTTGCATTTCAGTTACTTTCAAGGTTTGAAGTGTTATTTTTGATGTCATTTTCGAACTTTTTTTTTTTTTGGAAGGGGCAAGGAAATCTGCATACGGGCGGGCTGTGAAGAAGTCACTAATTTTATTATGTGATATTGGCATTGCGGTTGTACACAAGACTTTTTTCTTAGAGATGCAAGCTAAATTATTTAACTGTGAAGTGAGGTCACGTTTGTAATTTACATGTATTTGTTTATTGGTACTAGGGATTGAACCCAGGGGCATTTTACCTCTCAGCTACACATCCAGCACTTTCAAATTTTATTTTTTATTTTATTTTATTTATTTATTTATTTTGCGGTACTGGGGATTGAACACAGGGGCATTCTACCTCCAAGCTACACCCCTAGCCCTATTTTTTATTCTTTATTTTGAAACCGGGTCTCTCACTAAGTTGCGGAGGGCCTCACTAGGTAGCTGAGGCTGGCCTTGAACCCATATCCGGTCTCAGCCTCCTGCACACGCTGGGATTACAAGCGTGCGCCACCACGCCCGGCTCAAATTTTCTAATTTTAAAGCAGAGTCTTGCTAACTTGCTGAGGGTCTCGTTAAATTGCTGAAGTGCTGGTATTACAGGCATATGCCACCATGCCTGGCTTGTAATTTACTTTCAAATAGATGAGAAAAATATACCTTTTGCTACATTTTCATGACTTTTTTTTTTTTTTTTTTTGGTACTGGGGATTGAACCCAGGGGCATTCTACCTCCGAGCTATACCCCCAGCCCTATTTTTTATTCTTTATTTTGAAACAGGGTCTCACTAAGCTGCAGAGGGCATCACTAAGTAGCTGAGGCTGGCCATTAACCCAGATCCTCCTGTCTCGGACTCCCAAATACTGGATTACAAGTGTGCACCATCACACCCAGCTCATGACCCGTTTTAAAAGTAAATACATTATAAAATCTGGTAAATCTTTTATTATAAAATTTTAGGTATTGTATTTTCGTTAAAGAAATCACCATTTGTGCATATGTGGTACTGAGGATTGAATCCAGGGGCATTCTACCTCTAAGCTATACCCCTCAGCCTGATTTTATTTCTTGTTTTTGAAACAGTGTCTCACTAGGTTGCTGAGGGTACTTGCTGAGGCTGTCCTTGAACCTGCAATCTTCCTGTCTCAGCCTCCTGAGTACTGTGATTATAGGTGTGTGCCACCACACCCAGCAAGAAATTGTGATTTGTTTGTTTGTTTATGGTTCTGGGGATTGAGCCCAGGGGCATTCTACCTTGAGCCACACCCCCAGTCCTACTTTATTTTATTTTGAAACAAGGCTTGCTAGGTTGATGAGAGTCTCACTACTTGCTAAGGATGTCCTTGAACCTGCAATCCTCCTTTTTCAGCCTCTCAAGTACTGGGATTACAAATGTGCACCACCACACCTGGCAAGAAATTACTTTTTAAAAAAGTATTAGGTGGGTATGGCAGCATACACATTTGCATGGTAACTAGCCTTGGTAGAGAGTCCCTGTCCCAAAATAAAAAACCAAAAGGGCTAGGGAGGTAGCTCAGTGGTACAGCACCCCTGGGTACAATCATCCCTGGTGCTACAAAAGAAAAGTATTGTGTGTGTGTGTGTGTGTGTGTGTGTGTGTGTGTGTGTTTATAAAGTATAATAAGTATGGGTATTATACTTAATACTTTTCAGTATGACTTTAAAAAAACTCAAAAAATTTTGAAAATGTGGCTTTCTTTTTGTACAAAAGGGAACAATAACATCGGTCCTGCTCTGCATAAAGACAGCCTATCACATTTGTCAGTCAATCCTGGAAGAAAAACATTCCTGATTTATTGCAGTAACTGGGGATTACACCCAGAGGCATCCTACCTCCAAGCTACACCCCATCCCGTTTTTATTTTTATTTTTAAATTCCGAAACAGGGTCTCACTCTGTTGCTGAGAGTATCCCAACATTGCTGAGGTAGTGATTCTCCTGTCAGCCTCCCAAGTCCTGAGTTACAGGGATGAGCCACCATGCCCAGCTGCACTGCATACTTCTGGGATTTTTTTTTTTTCTGTGACCAAACATGTCAACCAAATAATCATACTGGATTCTATCATATAAGAAATCTTCTGCCCAAACTTCTTTGAAGGAATGTCTATCCCTTTCGTCTACTAACACAAGGTTTCTCAAACTATAATGTTCCACATGCTATCATTTGTGTCAAAAATTGTCCTGTGTATCTTTCCAGCCTATTCCATGCATGTACACATATATTTCTATATGCAGCAAGTGATTGCTTATAGTGAGGGGAAGAAGATTAAATTTTATGTATGTAAAAGGATAGGCTTTTCCTTTTTTTGGCAGTACTGAGGATTGAACCCAAGGGCATTTTACCTCTGAGCTACACCCCTAGTCCTATTTTTTTTGTGGTACTGGGGATTGAACTCAGGGGCATTCTACCTCCAAGCTACACCTCCAGTCCTATTTTTTATTCTTTATTTTGAAACCGGGTCTCACTAAGTTGAGGAGGGCCTCACTAGGTAGCTGAGGCTGGCCTCGAACCCGGATCCTCTGGTTTCAGCCCCCCAAATGCTGGGACTACATGAGTGCGCCACCACGCCGGGCTCCTATTTTTTATTCTTTATTTTGAAACAGGGTCTCACTAAGTTGCAGAGAGCCTCACTAAGTAGCTGAGGCTGGCCTCCCAAATACTGGGATTACAAGTGTGTGTCACTAAGCCCGGCAGGATAGGCTCTTCCTACACTGCTCCTGGGCTTGGCTGTGGGAACTGCTTTGATAAACCTCCTGCCATCAGAGGCTTGGAACTATGCTTCTGTGTGCCTACTCTCAACCCTGCTACCACCATGAGAACACACCAGGGTCAAATGTGAGTCACAAGGACAACAACGCAGGTCACCCTTCTAGACCACAGCCCCCATACAGTTCACAGGTGACCAAAGACGGACCAAGCCTGGCACAAACCAACAGAACCACCCAACTGACCTGCAGATGCTGAAGAAATACTAAAGGGGCAACCGAGTTCTTGATAACTCGTTTCACAGCAAGAACTCACTGATAACCACTATTAGAGCCAGGTCTTTGAGTTGGGGGAGGGAGGACTGGGGGGGGGGTGATGTTAAATTCAAACTGAAAAAAAGATGAAGCCACTCTAGAAATCATCCTTTCAGAGGTGTCAGGGGAGAACCATCCTTTCTCTCTGCTGCTTATTTTCTCTAAGCACTCTTTCTATCTAAGCAGAACCAGGTTTCTTTCCCAGACTCTGCTCCTTTAGTAAATATGCAACTTTGCCAAAGGAGCCAAACCTTTTACTCTCATTTTTCTTCAATAAAAGTTATTGAATAAATGCCTATTCGATCATTAAACAAACAATTAAAACATCAACCCGAGCCCCACAGGCATTTCGTGGGTCTACCCGTCTATGCCACCTTTACAGATTTGCTCAGGTGGTGGTGCAGGGGGGGCCTGGTGATCATGTGATCAGTCCCAGCCCTCTGTGTTCCTTGCCGTGTGACCTCAGGCAAGTTACCCGGCTTGTCTGAGTCTTGGTTTCCACATGGGCAGCCTGGGGACAATACAGTCTCTCTCCCGTAGTGCTGAGGTGGGAAAGGAGGTGGAATATGAGGTATAAGGAGCCCTCATTAGGCTTCAGCCCTCACTCTTCTGTGTGTCCACACAGGTTTCTCCTGGGTTACCGATGTTTACAGAATTCTCCCTGTGAGAGCTCAGATGTCTACTTAGGCTTGGGAGCTGGGAGAAAGTATCCCTGCAGCGGCCACATGAGTAGGGCTTCCTGTCAGCATGCGTCCTCTGGTGTCGAATGAGTGCGGAGGAGAAGCTGAACGCCTTCCCGCAGCCACCGCACTCAAAGGGCCTCTCCCCGGTGTGGACGATGTGGTGCTGGATCAGGTAGGAGCGGTTGCGGAAGGCCTTGCCACACTCGTGGCAGGTGTAGGGCCGCTCGCCCGTGTGTGTGCGCTGGTGTAGCGCGAGCGACGCGCCCTGGCCGAAGGCCTTGCCGCACTCACCGCATCTGTATGGCCGCTCGCCGGTGTGGATCTTCTGGTGCTCCAGGAGGGACGACACGTGGCTGAAGGCAGCCCCGCACTGGGTGCACCTGTAGGGCCGCTCGCCCGTGTGCACCACGCGGTGCTGCAGGAGGTGCGAGCGGTTGCTGAAGCGTTTGCCGCAGTCCGGGCACGCGTACGGCTGCTCGCCGGTGTGGATGCGCCGGTGCTCCGCCAGAGAGGCGCTCTGGCTGAAGGGGGCGCCGCACTCGGGGCATGCATAGGGCTTCTCGCCGGTGTGCACACGCCGGTGCTGCGTCAGGTGCGCGATCTGCGTGAAGGCCTTGGCGCACTGGCCGCACGCGTACGGCTTCTCCTCGGTGTGGATGCGCTGGTGGCGGATGAGCGCCGAGGAGAAGCGGAAGGCCTTGGCGCACTGCGCGCACTCGTAGGGCTTCTCGCCCGTGTGGATGCGTTGGTGCTCGGTCAGGGAGGAGCGGTTGTGGAAGGCCTTGGCGCACTGCGTGCAGGCATAGGGGCGCTCGCCCGTGTGCACGCGCCGGTGCTGCGTCAGGTGTGTGACGCGTGAGAAGGCTTTGCCGCAGTCGGCGCAGCGGTGCGGCCTCTCACCCGTGTGTGTGCGCCAGTGCGACACCAGGTAGGAGCCCTGGCTAAAGGCCTTGCCGCACTCATGGCACGCATAGGGCTTCTCCCCCGTGTGCGTGCGCCGGTGCAGGGTGAGGTGCACGCTCTGGCTGAAGGCCTTGCCACAGTCGGGGCAGGCGTACGGCTTTTCTCCAGTGTGCACTCTCTGGTGCAGAATGAACGCCGAGCAGTAGCTGAAGGCCTTCCCGCAGTCCCCACACTTCCACGGCTTCTTGGGGCCTCCACCTTTCTCAGCCTCACCGCCAGCACCAGCAGTGTTCTGCTGTGCACCCTTCCTCAGTGTGCTGCGCTTTCGGGGCTTGGTTTCACTGGGGATACCAGCTGGGGTCACAGCAGGACTCAATGGGGCTCTTACGGTTTGCCCTAGTTCACGGTGTTCCTGGACGCCTTTCCCTGCAGGCTCTCCCTTGGGGGCCGTGGCATCTGGCTCCAGACAGCTCTCATCGTTTTCCTGCGAAACCTCGAACTTGCCCTCCTGTCTCCAGGGGCCTTCATCCTCAGAGCCCTGCAGGGTGATGCTCAAGAACCCTGCCATCCCTGCCGCTGGGGCCTCTGCTATGATCTTACAACTCCTCTCTAGATCTGAAAGAAGAAGAAAGAAAGAAAGAAAAAAAAAAAATTCCAACAGGTTGGGCATTTGCCCTGGTCTGGGAAATGTTTACAGCTGGCCAGAGAAGGTCTTCCTTTCCCTGGATATCCCTAGTACTGATGTTTTGGGTCAGATGATCCTTTGCCCTGGGTTTCATCTTGTGTTTTAGGAGATACTGAGCAGTGCCCCTGGTCTCCACACAGTGGATGCCAGTAACATCCTGCAGTCATGGCAATCAATGTCTCCAAGCATTGCCAAATGTCCTGGGGACAAAATCACTAACTTATTGGATCTGAAAACAAGTTCAAAAAGATCCCTGTCCTCCTTCCGCCCCCCCCCCAAATACACATAAAAATTTAAAAAGAAGCCAGGAAGCTGGGTGTGGTGGCTTATACCTGTAATCCTAGAACTTGGGAAGTTGAGACAGGAGCATCACAGGTTCAAGGACAGCCTCAGCAAGTAGTGAGACTTACCAACCTAGCGAGACCTTGTTTCAAAATAAAACTAAAAAATAGGGCTGGGGGTGTAGCTCAGAGGTACAATGTCCCTGGGTTCAATCCCCAGTATCACACACAAACAGACACACACACAGAAGCCAGGTGTGCTGGCACACACCTGTAATTCCAGTACTAGGAAAGCTGAGACAGGAGGATCAGAGGTTTGTGACCAAATCAGTGAGACCTTCAGCAACTTAGCAAAACCCTGTTTTAAAAATACAAAATAAAAAGGGCTAGGGGTACCGCTCAGAGGTAGAATGCTCCTGGGTTCAATCCCTAGTACACACACACACACACAATCCCTGTCAGCTCTTAAATATGACCATGTAACCTGGTGCTATGGACTAAATCATGTTTCCCAAATCCCACTGCTGCCCTCACACCTTCACAGTGATGGTTACTGGAGGTTGGGCTTTTGAAAGGTGGCTAGATGGATGAGGTCATGAGAGTGGGGGGCCCCGTGTTGGGATTAGTCCTGATAAGATGAGGAAGAGAAGCCAGAGGTCCCCACTTCTGCCATGGGAGGACACAGTGAGAAGGGGGCCATCATGCTGTACCCGGACAGTCTTCTAACCTCCAGAGCTGTGATACGGTGTCTACAACTCATAAGCCACCCAGTCTGTGGAATTCTGTTATGGCATCCTGAACAGAGTGACACAGGACCTTCTCAAGGGCTGTTCCAACTACCTGGAATGCTCTTTGCCAATTTGGGCCACGCTGCACAGAGACTTCTGAGCAGAGACTCAGGAACAGAGTGTTGAAGTGAGCATTTAGGACTGAGAGTCCAGCATGTGCCAAGGTCCTGAGGCAGGACCTTGATGGGGCGGAGAGAAAACAGAGGGGCAGGTGGGGTGAGTGCTGGAGCAGAGACACTGAGGCACACAATGGGAGATGAGCCTTGGCAAGGTGTGGGTCAAGGTGTGTGCAGCAGTGAGGACTCTGCTGGTGGAGGCTGGGCCAGGCCCGTCTCAGTTCAGAAGCCAGCTCCACAGGCAGGCCTAGGACCAATGGCCCTCCAGGGCTGCAGAGCAGGCTGTGGTCCCCACCTCCACATCCCGGGAACGTCAGTTCCTGTCATTCGGGCTGTGGCTCTTGCTGTGCATCAGTGGGTCCAGTGGCATTTGTAGGAGAAGGCAATGGGGACCAAAAAGGAAGATGCTAGGATAGTAGATGTGAGGATGGCAAGATCTCAGGATGGGCCCAAGGCAGGGAAACAGACATGCTCTCTACTGCCAATGCTCTGACACATGGGCTTCTTTCCCAAGCCATCAACCAATTCTTCAATCCTGTCTGGCTAGCAGATGCACATGCTGACCAGCCCTAAAGCTGGGGGGTGGGGGAGGGGAGGGGGTGGTATTTCCCTCAGCCCCCTTCTTGGGGTTGATAACTTGCCAGAACAGCCCATGGGACTCAGGGAAATATCCTACCTATGATTATGGCTTATGAGAAAAGATATAACTCAGGCTGGGCACAGCGGTGCACGCCTGTAATTCCAGTACTTGGGAGGCTGAGACAGGAGAATCCTAGGCTTGAAGCCAGCCTTGGCAACTTAGTGAGACCTTCAGCAACTTAAGGA
Source organism: Graphiurus murinus (assembly GCA_004027655.1). Taxonomy (NCBI): domain Eukaryota; kingdom Metazoa; phylum Chordata; class Mammalia; order Rodentia; family Gliridae; genus Graphiurus; species Graphiurus murinus. The sequence goes on along the minus strand of PVLC010031775.1, from coordinate 9,911 downwards.
AACCCTGTTCCAAAATAAAAAATTAAAAGGGTTGGGGGTGTAGATTGGATTTAGAATATCCCTGGATTCGATCCCCAGTACCCAAGACAAAACAACAAAAATCGGAAACTGCCCTGTGGAAGATGTACAAGCAAAAGTGTAGTGGGGAGACATGAAGTGTCCACATTTTCTCCTGGTGCACCACTGCATGCACCAATCCAGAAGCTCTCTGAACCCTGACTGACTGATCTTCCTTCTTTCCTTCCTGTACTGGGGATTAAACTCAGGGGCATTCTGCCTCTAAGCTACACCCCTGACCCTTTTTATTTTTTGTTTTCAAAACAGGGTCTTAGCTGGGCGTGGTGGTGCATGCTTGTAATCCCAGCATTTGGGAGGCTGAGACCAGAGGATCCAGGTTTATGGCCAGCCTCAACTACCTAGTGAGGCATCCCACAACTTAGTGAGACCCTGTTTCAAAAATAAAGAATAAAAAAACAGGGCTGGGGCTATAGCTCGGAGATAGACTGCCCCTGAGTTCAATCCCCAGTACCGCGCGCGCGCACACACACACACACACACACACACACACACACACACAACTCAAAACAAGGTCTTGCTAGATTACTGAGTGTCTTGCTGCATTGCCCAGGCTAGCCTCAAGCCTGAGATCCTCCTGTCTTAGCCTCCCAAGTACTGAGACTAGAGGAGTGTGCAACCACGCCCAGCACCCTTAGGGTTTTTATGAAGGTTCCACTCTGTAGACACAACTGATTATATCCTTGGCCATGGGTGATGAATGGAACCTCTAGTCCCTCTCCTCTCCCTGAAGTGGGAGGGGTGAGAGCTGAAAGTTCACCTGGTGACCAACTCCCATCCTGAAGCTACCTAGAGTCCCATTGCAGATGCAGTTGAAAGGGATTCTAGTATTGTGAATAATAGAAGACAGGGCTGTCATCCATCACTAAGGAAATTCCAAGAGTTTTAGAAGCTCTGTGCCAGGAATTGGGGACAATAACTGAATACAGAAATTCTTTTTAAATCACAATATCACAGATAGGCACATGCATAATCTGACAGTCTGATCTACACAGTCACATGTAACCATACCCAGGGGCCAGTGACATCACACACCAACAAACATCACACATACAGGGACACACATGGCCCACACACAAGGAAGTGGGCGAAACTGCACCTGCAGCGCTCATGCATGGTCAGAGGATTTCGGGCACAGGTAGCTGCACAGACACACCCTGTCCCACGTGCAGTATTCCTGAGTGAACAGGTGCACACAGAGGGCAAGGTTACACACGCAGAGAGGCTTTGTGCTGGCATGCTGCCCACAGAGGCACATCTGGACACGTGCAGTCACACCTAGGGGGCAGAGCACCAACATAGCAAAGTCCCTGTGTGTATGGTCTCTCCGATGTGCAGATGTGCACGAACACACACACACCAACCCAGTTGCCTGCATGGTGCTTCTCACAAGCATCTCCTCTGCATGACCTCCGACATACAGGACCCAGGTACACCCAGGCCACCTGGCTTCGTGCTAGCTGACACACGTGTCTAGTCATCCGACAGAGTCACACACCCTGACACACACACATGGGGTCGTCCACCTCACACCCAGGAGGGCAAGTTCACACTTGCCCAAAGTCAGCCACACACTTGTGTGACTAAGGTGTGCCGTGGCACGATGGGCAGAGATGCCCAAATGCATGCACACACATGCTCAGTTACACACTCTGCTTCACCTGCACAGACACACGACACCTCACGGAGTTATGCAAGTGCAACAGTTGCCCGGAGAGGGCTCGCAGGCAGTCACACCTGCACGGGCGCACACAGACGCGCACGCGCACGCACTCGCGCATGCGCGGATAACGCACCCATGCTCTCCAGCCGGCGTCACCTTCGCAGCTCTACGGGGCTTCCGCAGATCCCAGTAGAGTTGGGTCCGCTTCTCCTCGGTCTCCAGCCCTCTCTGGCCCGCTCAGACCCCTGGGATCCTTTCTCCTCCTGCGCAGAGTTCAAGGCCGCAGGAGCGGCACTGGGGCCCAAACCTCAGGCCGGCCGTGGACTGAGCCTGCGCACAAGGAGAGGCCTGGCCCGTGCCTGCAGTTCATACAACTACAATTCCCAGAACGCCCTGCGCGCCTGCCTGCAGAGTAACTAACTGGCGGTCGGCCCCTGCCTCGTTGAAACTACAACTCCCAGAAGGTTGTGCGTCTGTGTGGCTGGTGTTAGGGCTCCCCGCCTTCCAGCCTCCCCAGCAACTCGATGAAGGCGGGGCTTGGGTGTTAGTTCCCTCGCTGCTCTGACGGCTTGAGAATGGTGGGCTCAGCCACTGATTACGGATGGAACTCTTCTTCCTTAGAGAGCTGAGTCCACAGGCTCGGAAAGAATCTGAGCACCAGATAGGCTAAGTAAGGTGTTCCAGGCCACACAGCCCAGAAAGGGCCGGTACTAGAATTTGCATCCTGCACCTGTGTTATCGTAGGTAGTTGATGCCATTCCAGTCCAAAGCAAGGAAGAGGACAAATCCATTGACGTAGATAAATAATATTTTAGTTGACGTGTACATGCCACCCCCTGCCTTTTTCTTGGTCACTAAGTTGCTGAGGCTGGCCTCGAAACTGCTATCTTCCTGTCTCTGTCTCCCAAGCACTGGGATAACAGGCATGTGCCACAGTGCTCCAGGCTTCTTTCCTTGACTTGTGGATGGCCGTTTTCTTTCTGTGTCTCTTCACAGTGTTCCCTCTTTGCAGGTCTTATCTGTTTCCAAATTTTCCCTTTATCTAAGAATATCAGTCATATTCCATTAAAGTCCGCATGTGATTACCTCTGTAAAGACCCTATCTGCCGGGCGTGGTGGCGCATGCTTGTAATCCCAGCATTCGGGAGGCTGAGACCGGAGGATCCGGGTTCGAGGCCAGCCTCAGCTACCTAGTGAGGCACTCCATAACTTAGTGAGACCCGGTTTCAAAAAAAAAAAAAAAAAAAAGAAAGAATAAAAAATAGGGCTGGGGGTATAGCTCGGAGGTAGAATGCCCCTGAGTTCAATCTCTAGTACCAAAAAAACAAACAAACAAAAAAACCAAACCCTATCTCCGGCTGGGCGTGGTGGGGCACACCCAGTTCTTTGGAGGTTGAGACCGGAGGGTCTCAGATTCGAGATCAGCCTCAGCAACTTAGTGCGACCCTCAGCAATTTAGCAAGACCCCGTTTCAAAATAAAAAAATAGCCAGGCATGTGGCAGTGCACGCAAGTAATCCCAGCCCTTGAGAGACTGAGACAGGAGGATTGCAAGTTTGAGGCCAGCCTGAGCCATTTAGTGAGACTGTTTCAAAATTAAAAAAAAAAAAAATAATAAGAGGGGCTAGGGAGGCTTCTGTCCAGTCGACTTGCTCTGGCCAAGGACGCCTGGTTGCTGAAGGGCTGCGTGGAGTCCCTGGACCCTCTGTACCCCTGCGAACAAGTTGCTGTGAGTGGCCGGGAGCGTAAATGTGGCCGGGAGCGTAAATGCTTCAGTGTGCAACCTGCCCACAGCCTAGCCTGCAACGATTGAAGGCAGCCGCTCCTGACCTACTCTGCTCTTGGTGCATAAATTCACAGACAAACCTGAATAGATAACAACAGAAAATGGAATTGGAACAGTGGGAATCAGCAATTTTGCACAGGAAGCTTTGGGAGATGTCGTTTACTGTAGTCTGCCAGAAGTTGGAACAAAATTGAAAAAGCACGATGAGTTTGGTGCTTTGGAAAGTGTGAAAGCTGCCAGGGAACTCTCTTCTTGCTGGGGAGAAGTAACTGAAATGAATGCAGCACTTGCAGAGTATCCAGGGCTGGTCAACAGATCTGATTATGAAGATGGCTGGCTGATAGCGATGACACTGAGATGACCTGAGGACTGAAGAAGCCTGTGAGAAATACATGAAATCTATTGAGGAGTGAAAGTGGTACCCCTAAATAAACTAGTGTGAAATAATAATAAAAAAAAGAGTAAAAGTTAAAACACAAACAGGAATGGGGGGAGGTAGCTCAGAGGTAGAACTCCCCCCCCCCAGTCCCAAATAAGTAAATTTAAAAAATAAGAGGGCTGGGGTGTAGCTCAGAGGTAAATTACCTCTGGGTTTGACCCTCAGTAACACACACACACACACACACACATACACACACAAACACACACACACACACTAAAATAAAAAATGAGGAAAAGGAAGGAGAAAACCTGGAGAAGGTGGAGCAAGTTCTCCCTCAGTCCTCAGAAGGAACTGGCTCTGCTGACACCTTGATCTTGCACTTCTGGCCTCCAGAGCCATGAGACAATAGGTGTTAAGTCACCGTGTCCTTGGTTCTTTGTCCCAGCAGCCCTAGCACACTATCACATAGGCTATAAACAACCATGCTTTTTAAAACTACTTGTATTGGTGCATTATAGTCTCACATCATAATATAGTTGATAATAAATGATAGTGACATCCACGCACACAGGCTCATTCCCCACTCCCCCCTTCCCCTGTGAACATGTACATTATGTCAGTGGAAGTGATTCCTTCATTGATCCTCCCTCTCCCTTTTCCCTTCCCCTAGACCACCTCCCTGGCTCCACCAAAGTTTCTCCTCCATTATCTGAAGTCCCTCTTGGTATCATGATCACTCTTTAGCTTCAGCATATGAGAGAAAACATATGACCATTCACTGTCTGTTGACTGGCTAATCTCACTTAGCATAATGTTCTCCAGGTCCATCCATTTTCCTGAAAATGACATAATTTTATTCTTCTTGATTGTCGAGTAGAATTCCATTGTGTGTATATCTCACAATTTTGTAATCCATTTATCTCTTGATGGTCACCAACTGTTGATGTTCCATAATTTGGCTATTGTGAATTGTGCTGCTATAAACATGGATATGCATATATTACTATGATGCTCTGTTTTCAGTCCCTTTGGAAACATACCCAGGAGTGGTATAGCTGGACAACCATGCTTTATTTAATTGGTTGTGGGCAGGCAGCATGGATCGTGTTCAGCTGAATGGTCAGCTGCTGGGTGCCTGGGGGGCTGGCCCACTGGCAATGACCTCTGTCTGATGGCTCATTTCCGCTCCACAAGGTCTCTCATGCTCCAGCAGGCTAGCCTGGGTGGAGTTCCCAGACAGTTAGTGGAAACTGCCAAATCCTCTGAGTCCAAGGTTCTGCAATGACATATTTTTTTTCTACACACCTTCACAGCATTCAAATTAGCATATGATTAAGTCACGCATCACTAGAGTCCAACCATGTCGACACATAAAACCCACCATGGCGAGAGTCTTGTGGGACATTGGGAAGGAAAGGGCTGTGGAGAGAGAAGCGATGGCAGGAAAATAGAAGAGATGGATGTTGATTTTAAGGGCAATTAGGAAAAAGTTATCAACTCTTATTTTACAAAGAAAAAGAAAAGAAGGAGGAAAGAGGAAGATGGAAGGGAAAGGAAAAAAAGGAAGGGAGGAAGGAAAATAGATCAAACAAAACCTATGGTAAAGACAATTTTCAGTCAAGTATGGTGGCGCATGCCTATAATACCAGTACTTTCGAAACTGAGACAAGAGGATCACAGGTTTGAGGCCATTCTCAGCAAGGCAGTGAGATCCTGTTTCGAAATAAAAAATAAAAAGCACTGGGGGTGTGGCTTCAGAGGTAGAATGCCTTTGGTTCAATCCCCAGTACCAGAAAAAAATGATAATTTTGTTTTTCAGTTACCTGCAGAGTACTGTGAAGATACACCCACATTTATTTTAGAGTTGAATTTGTTAGTTGTAAGGTTTTATTGAATCGCTTGAGGGCACTATTGCATCGAAAACAGAGACAAACCTGCTCAAATCCTTTCCCTTCAAAGAGAGGTGGGAAAAGATTTCAGCAGGAGGCTCTGAGATCCAGGGGGAAGGGTCTGGGATGGAAATGAAAGGGCTCCATGCCAGGCTGAAGTCCTCAGCCCTGAAGGCCCAGGAAAAGCAGTTCAGCCCCTCCTTGAGATAATTCTTCCCAAATGGGTTCCTGGACCACCAGGAACCTACTAAGATGGGCACATGTTCCCAAATGCAATTTTTCCTGAGCATGGGCAGGGGTATAGCTGCCTAAGAGCATCGCTGCCTGCTGGAGGGGTTGTCATGATGACAGAAGGACCACGCAGGTGCTACGTTGCCGAATCCTCACTTGCCCTGGCTCCTGGTCCCCTACAAGGTTATCTGGAACCCTCCTGCCTTTACTTGATACGAGAGGGGATGGGACCCAGGTTCAGACCCTAAGCTCAATTCCTGCTGCTAGCTGAGTGTCCTGGGCAGGTTGTTTAGCCTTACCTGCGACATGAGCAGAATGGCTTGTGGAAAGGAACACACCAAAGTATGTGGTGTCTTCAGGAGGAAAATCTGGTGTCCTGTACTTAATCCACCTAAGATGTCACTGTCAATGGAAAACAAACAAGCAAACAAAACAAAACAAAAAACCAAAAAAAAAAGATTTTTAACAAAACAGGTAAACAAATAGGTCTCTGTATACTATATATATCTGTAATATGTTTAATGTGTCGTGGTGATGTATTACACTTCTTCAACTATGGTACAGCGAGCAATAGGAAGTCCCCTCCTCTTACTAATAAAGCAAACTTTCTTTTAAATAGCAATTACTTGGGGCACAGTGGCACACATCTGTAATTCCAGTACTTGAGAGGTTGAGCCAGGAGGATCACAGGTTTCAGGTTAGCCTCAGCAGTTTAGTGAGACCCTTAACAACTTAGCAAGATCCTGTTTCAGAATAAAAAATGAAAAGACCTGGGGGTATAAGTTGGAGGTAGAATACACCTGGGTTAAATTCTCAGTACCAAATAAATAATATAAAAGAGCTGAAACTGGGCGTGGTGACGCACACCTGTAATCCCAGTACTTAGGAGGCTGTGACAGGAAGATTGCAGGTTGAAGGACAGCTTCAGCAAGTAGTGAGACTCTCATCAACCTAGCGAGACCTCGTTTCAAAATAAAAATTTAAAAAAAGGGCTGGGGGTGTAGTTCGGAGGTAGAATGCCCTTGGGTTCAATCCTGAGTACCACACACACAAAGAGAAAAATATTTAAACATACCAATTAGAATATGTATCTTACTTTGTTTTCTCATTTGAGACAAAGCTATGATATCATGAAGTGCCTTTGTTATGGCTAGATGGTACTGTTGAGTAAGGCATAAGTAAACAGGCTCAATTGTTTTTTTGTTTTGGGTTTTTGTTTTTTGGTGGTGCTGGGAATTGAACCTAGGAGCATTCTCCCTCTTCCCTTTTTTATTTTAAAACAGGATCTCACTAGTTTGCTGAATATCTCACTAAATTGCTCAGGCTGATCTCGAACCTGAGATCCTTCTCGCTCAACCTACCATGTACTGGGATTACAGGCATGCACCACTATGCCTGGCTTATCCATATTTAAGTGAATACTTCAGTGGAATCTGGCACGTTCATGTAGCTCTACAACAAGCAACACTGTCTGTCTCCATTATTTATTTATTTATTTACTTCTTTATTTATTTATACTGCAGATAGAACTCAGGGGCATTCTACCTCTGAGCTACACCCCCAGTCCTATTTTTTATTCTTTATTTTGAAACAGGGTCTCGCTAAGTTGTGGAGGGCCTCACTAGGTAGCTGAGACTGGCCAAGAACCTTTGATCCTCCTGTCTCAGCCTCCCAAGTACTGGGATTTCAAGCATGTGCCACCGTGCTTGGCTCAAGTCCAGTATTCTTTTATTTTATTTTATTTTTTTGCGGTACTGGGGATTGAACTCAGAGGCATTCTACCTCCGAGCTATACCCCCAAGCCCTATTTTTTATTCTTTATTTTGAAACCGAGTCTCACTAAGTTGCGGAGTGCCTCACTAGGTAGCTGAGGCTGGCCGCGAACCCGGATCCTCCGGTCTCAGCCTCCCAAATGCTGGGATTACAAGCGTGCGTCACCATGCCCGGCTTCCGGTATTCTTTTAATCTTATAAAATTGAAACTCTGTGCCTCATTAGCAATAACTTCCCTTTTCTACCATCCCCTGTTCCCTGGAACTGTTTTCTGTTTCTATGAATTTGAGTAGGTAGACTATATAAGTGGAAGTGCATAGTCATTGTTCTGTTTTTTGTTTGTTTGTTTTTTGGTTTTGTGTTTTTTGTTTTTTTTTTTCCAGAACTGAGACTGAACCCAAGGCATTGTACCTCTAAGCCACACCCCCAGCCCTATTTTTTATTTTTATTTGTTTATTTTTTAGGTACTAGGGATTGAACCCAGGGGCATTCTACCTCTGAGCTACACCCCCAGTGCTATTTTATTCTTTATTTTGAAACAGGGTCTCACTAAGTTGTGGAGGGCCTCACTAATGGCAGAGGCTGGCTGTGAACCTTCGATCTCAGCTTCCCAAGTACTGGGATTACAAGCCTGCGCCACCAGGCCCAGCTTGCTAACACTTTTAATGGTAGGTTGTAATTATACATCCTGGTGAGCTTCAGAGCCACACAGGCAAACACGCACACAGGTCTTGCTGTGCTTCCCCTCAGGTCCCTCCCTTCCCACACGCAATAATGAGGCTGGTAGTGAACCCTTCATACAGGGGGCTGGCGTCACTTGAACTGTTTCTTTCGGCACTTTGGCCTTCCCCTTTGCCACCTGCCTCCCCATTCCCCACCACTCTTCTACTGGTCTCTCATCTATCTGAAGTCCCTTTTGTTTTCTATTTTCTCTTGGGCATCCACATATAAAACATTTGACCCAGCCAGGCGTGGTGGCGCACGCTTGTAATCCCAGTTCTTGGGAGGCTGAGATCGAAGGTTCACGGCCAGCCTCTGCCACTTAGGGAGGCCCTCCACAACTTAGTAGGACCCTGTTTCAAAATAAAGAATAAAAAATAGGGCTGGGGGTGTAGCTCAGAGGTAGAATGCCCCTGGGTTCAATCCTCAGTACCGCAAAAATAAATAAATAAATAATAAAATAAATAAAACATTTGACCCTTGACTGGCTGCTCTCACTTAGCGTAATACTCTCTAACCTAATTCCATGCATTTTCCTGCACTTTGTTGTTCTTTATGGCTGTTGAATATCTCACTTTTTGTTCTCTTCATTTGAGGAAATGCTAATGATATTGTCTAGTGCCTTTGGTAAAACAAATGGCACTGTTGATTAATGGAAAATGAAAAAAATTTTTTCTTTTGTTTGTTTTGGTACTGGGGATTCAACCCAGAGGGTTCTAGCTCTGAGTTACATCCCCAGCTCAATTTTTGTTTTTTGTTTTTGTGGTACTGGGGATTGAACTCAGGGGCATTCTACCTCCGAGCTATACCCCTAGCCCTATTTTTTTTTTTTTTAATTCTTTATTTTGAAACAGGGTCTCACTAAGTTGCAGAGGGCCTCACTAAGTAGCTGAGGCTGGCCGCAAACCCAGATCCTCTGGTCTTGGCCTCCCAAGTACTGGGACTACAAGAGTGCGCCACCATGCCTGGCTTGCAAATTCTTGTATTTTTAATATTTACAAATATGGCATATTATACATAAATTTATTTATTTATTTTATACTGGGAATTGCACTCAGGGAAGTTCTAGATTTGAGCTATAGCTCCAGCCCAATTTCCTTTTTTTTTTGCCGAACTAGGGGTTGAACTCAGAGGCATTCTACCTCCTAGCTATACCCCCAGCCCTATTTTTTATTCTTTATTTTGTTTTCTTTTCTTTTTTTTTTTTTTTGTGGTACTGGGGATTGAACTCAGAGGCATTCTACCTCCGAGCTATACCCCCAGCCCTATTTTTTATTCTTTATTTTGAAACCGGGTCTCACTAAGTTGCGGAGTGCCTCACTTAGGTAGCTGAGGCTGGCCGCGAACCCGGATCCTCCGGTCTCAGCCTCCCAAATGCTGGGATTACAAGCGTG
>PVLC010031774.1:0-18563 GCA_004027655.1 Graphiurus murinus | reverse complement strand
AAAAAAAAAAAAAAAAAAAAAAAAAAAAAAGATTTTTGCTTTTGCCACCTGTGGAGGTTTTAAGGGCAAAACAGAAATTTTAGTGACTTGTCCTAAAATAAGTGAAAATAAACTGTTAAAGCCATTTTTGGTTATCCATTCAGGCTGAATCAGGCATCATTTTAGTCATCACCAGCTGGAAACGTGTGTGACATGAATTGGGAAAGTCAAGTCCTCATAGATTACTCTTCTGCACAATTCTGTTACATTTTCAGTCTTTGTATTCTTGTACCGCACTGCACTGCTGCCCTTCTGCTTTATGTTGGGTACAGGAACCTATACAGGGATAGTCATAAACTGCCCATGAATGACTTTGTTGTTACTCTGGTTGCCACTTTTTTGTGGTTGGTGAGAACATCAGCCTGGACTAAAACTCTTACAGATATTAAAGTACTACTGACAACCAAATGTGACCTGTTATTTTGGTTCTGTGACTAGTATGGGATCCCTAAATGTATCTGTGATATATGGCTTTCTGAACATGTTCCTTTGGGGAAGAAATGCTTGATTGTGTACAAGACCAGCTTACAGAGTCCATCAAATATTCTGCTTCCAGCCGGGCGTGGTGGCGCACAATTGTAATCCCAGCATTTGGGAGGCTGAGAATGGAGGATCTGGGTTCGCAGTCAGCCTCAGCTACCTAGTGAGGCACTCCACAATTTAGTGAGATCCGGTTTCAAAAATAAAGAATAAAAAATAGGGCTGGGGGTGTAGCTCAGAGGTAGAACGCCCCAGAGTTCAATCCCCAGTACTGCAAAAAAAAAAAAAAAAAAAAAAAAAAAAAAAAAAAAAAAAAAAATTCTGCTTCCCATAGCCAAAGAAGTGTTCTACCTCCCACCAGGATATGGTTAAAGGGAGAAATGCACGGTATGAAGTACATGTCTATGTCTTGCTGGCAACATCTTGAGAAGCATTTATTTCTAATAAAAGTAATGGCTTTTTCAATAAATTGGTGGGTTTAAAAATTTAAAAAAAATTCACTTAACAACCTCAGGAAAATATGAAAATTCTGATATGCGCTATTTGCCGTAAGAAAAGTCCTCTACACAGCCATTGTGGCCTGATTTAATCACACACCATGATCAAAGTTTAACCATCATAGTAAGTTCATAAGGTTAAATACAAACCAGATTAAGATGTGCTTACTTTATTTGTTCTGAAAACGCAAAATAAAAACAAAGACAGAAAGGAAAGTTGCATATAACAAAACACTTGTCAACATTCTTAGAGTGGTCAGTTATTAAATTTAGGAATTTGGATCCTTTAAAAAGATAATAGTGTGAATATTAAAGGAAAATAACTTCCTGCTTCCCTCTCAGAATCAACATTAAAGTAAAATGAATGTGTCCCACTGTCAGTAGTTCGGAGAAGAGAAAAACAGAATTCAAAAAAATGGAAAACGTATTCTCAGATGTATAAACCTCTGGCCGATTGAGTCCTTCGTTTCTCAAACTTCAGACCCTAAAGCACTTGCAAACTCCAAGTCTGTAACATTCAGCAATACTTAGGGGAACTTCTTTTAAAAAGTATATTTAAAAACATAAAAATAGATTACTTATATTTTAACCTCACAAATAATCAGGGCTTTTCTGGATGGGAAAACAGATATCTCTAGAACGGTATGCCACCAATCCCTCCTAGTTGTACACTGCCTGTCCTGCAGCAGTGTAGTCTTAATTTTTGACATACCAAACGCTAGTAATCCCAGTACTTGGGAAGTTGAGACAGGAGGATCGCAGGTTCGAAGACAGCCTCACCAACTTACTGAGCTCTTGTTTCCAAATAAAAAATAAAGTAGACCTGGGGTGTAGCTGGAATAGAAGGTCCCTGAGTTCCATCCCCAGTACCAAAAAAAAAAGGGGGGGGCATTCATCATTCTGAAATTTTCTAATTCCAAATTGCATCACAGTCACCTGGAAGGACTCACACCTGCGTTCCTAACCAACCCCACTCGCCCAAATTGACTCAGCAGGTTAGTGGTGATGCTCACGCTGGCGGATGCTTGAGAGCCACTGACTTCCGAAGGGAGTCTGATCCCTTCCGGGAAGCAGGGCTTCCAGACGCGGGACCTCTGGGGTGGGGGCCGCACCGGGTTTGGCCGGCTCCTCCAGGTGGCCCTGTGCGGGTCACGGGCGTCAGCACCCCGCCGGCGCGAGGACTCCAGCTGAGGGTGCTCAGCGGCAGGAGGCTCGGGCTTTCTCGGGACGCTGGGCGGGTGGCTGAGGCCGCAGGGACGCCCCGGGGCGAGCCTCCCTCTCCTTCTCGCCCGCACCCCGCGAGCCCGGCGCCGTGGAGGCCACCGGCGCGCAGGCCGAGGACCCGACAGAGGCGGCCTCCGCGAGGTCAGGCCCGCCCCTCGGCGCGGCCGCTCAGCCAATCGCGGGCCTCGTCGGCCGCCGCACCTGTGAGGCGGGGCCACGCCTCCGCGCCGGCCGCCGTCGCCCCGCCCCCCGCCCCCCGCCCCGCCCGCCCCGCCCGCGCGGCCCCCAGATCACCCTCCGCGCCGGCGCCCGGCTCCGCGCAGGCGAGGGGCGGAAGCCGCGGCCCCAGGCGCACTCGGCCGCGGCCCCGGCCAGGCCCCGAGCGAGCGGGCGCCCCGAGCCGGCGGCCCGGCCGGGGGAGCCGGCGGCGGCCGTGGCGGCCGCGCTCCATGCCCGTGTGGTGCTGCCGTTGCTCCCTGGCCGGTCATCTCAGGTGACTCCCCTCGGGGACGGGCGGGCGGGCGGGCGGGGCCCCGCGCGGAGGGCTCCTGGCTCGGCCACCTACTCTGGGGTCCGCGGTCCCCTCCCGGGCCGCGCAGGTCACGGGACTGAGACCCGCTAGGCCCGCAGGAGTCGGTAACGGCGGGCGGAGACTTCCGAGTAACACCAAGTTTTAGCGCCGGGTTCCAAGGAGGGCCTCCTTAAAATGATTACTTAAAAAAAAAAAAAATCTTCTGATCGCCTAAGTGACGGGGTTAAAGGAAGGTAGAGAACTGCGTTTGAGTGTCGTGATCTAGTTAGAAATCGGTTCTGACTCGGGAAGATGTTAGTGGTTATAAGCCATGTAGTTTCTACAGTGTAGACATTTGAAACTGGCAGGTTTACACCAAGTGATGGGTAAAGTTTTTAAGGGATGATAAAGATAATACAGTTCTAGACTAAAGTGAGAATGTTTTCTATATCTAGCACTTTTTGCCAACATTTTAGTCTAATTATAGGGAGAAAGACCAAAGACACTAGAAACTGGTTAAAACTGGGTTTTAACCCTGGGGAGAAGTATTAAGCTTAGTAAAGACTTAAGTGCCTTACTTATAATGTTCTAGAATAATGATATGTTAACACTCAGTTTTGGGTAAAATATGAAACTCTGATCAAGAGTTCTTTAATTGGGGTTCATAGATACAATTTAGGCCGCCTGTGAACATGAATGGAAAGTATATTATTTTCACTAAATTCTAAAACTAACATTTCCTTCAGTTATGATTATAAACAACAAATCGCAGATTTGTGTCTGTCATCAATAGAAATAACAAATATCTTCCTGACATATTAGTTGCAGATACCTAAAAATATTTATGCTGATCATTTTTTCAAAACTAGTCATTAGTACACATCATTGAACTTGTTCTTTAATGCGGGAGAGAAGTATATATACGTGTATCACGAGCTTATTTTTATAACTATTTTAATGGTTTTCTTATAATACTCTGTATTTAATAGTATTATTCAGAGAAGAGGTCCAAAGGCTTCACCAAATTGCAGAAGGGGTGTAAGGCAGAGAGAGAAAGTTCAGGATGCCTATTGTAATAGCAAGCTAGGCTTGCCCAGCTTCTCAGTGAGTTTTGTGTGAGTCTCCATATTCTGGAGAATTTTATGTAATAGACTGATGGATAACTTCATGACAGATAGTTGGCTACTTTACAGAGGAGGTTTTGAGAGTATCTGATTCCCTTTGGAGAGTTTTAGAAAACAGGTTCCTGTCATGAAAACTTGTTAAAATTAACCCAATGAGAAACTGACATCCCTTTTAGACAGTACTGTCCAAAAGCCTTTGACACCTTTGATATACAGTTGAACTCAAAGGGACAGCTTGAGATTCATATCCTTTACACTAACATTAGGTGCTTATCTCTGCACAGAAATTTGGAGTAGGGGATAAAAAGTGTTTGGCTACATTTTGGTATTGAAAGGAAAACAATCCTGCTACACTTGCTTGGCAAAAATAGTTCTTTTGTCTTTAAAATTAAAAAATATATATTTGCCTAAAAATTGTTAAGTACTTTGTTTCTCATTTACTAATGCTATTTTTTTTCTTTTTTTTGTACTGGGGATTGAACCCAGAGGCATTCTACCTTCAAGCTATACCCCCAGCCCAATTTTATTTCTTATTTGGAAATAGGGTCTCACTAGGTTGATGAGAGTCTCACTACTTGTTGAGGCTGTCACCCTCCTATCTCATCCTCCCAAGTACTGGTATTACAAGCATGTGAAACCACGCCTGGCTAATGCTATTTTTTTGCAGTTTCAATAGAAACCCACATTTTCAAGCAGATAATGATAATATAAACATTTTTGGATTCAGCCAATACCTGATTTGATAAGTATTATGAGAGAACCCTCCACTAACTTTGTGGGGAGAAAACCTTATACTTCTTATTCTGGAAAATGAAGAATTTAACTTTAGAACCTTCTTTTCATGTGGTAGTATTGCCTTGGTAAAATTTAGAATTGTGCTTTCAAAGACTATAAAAATTGAGTTTAATAAAAGCATTTCGTTTTAGTTTGATCACTTAAAGAAGTATTGCTATGATGTGGGAAAAGTTTTTGTTACCCCAATATTATACCTACACCATCATTTTAAAATTGTTTTGAAACTTGGGATTATAATGTTTCAAAAACAAAAAATGGAAGGCTTCAAAAATCCTTTCCTATGTCTTTTACCTTGGTACCTAACAGTTTGGTACCAATATGGCATTTATGTAAAGTCTGTTTATTACTATTTCCTGTTAGTATGCCCCAGAAAAAGGAAAGTAGATTTTTACTAAAGTAAATTTCTATCTTAAATAAATATTCATCAGTTTGGAAATATCAGTAGAAATTATCACTGTTCATAGTTCTGTGATGCAGTATTCATGTACTATAAGATGTGCAGCAATACTAAATTTATAACTTAGGCTTTTAATTTTTTAGAAAGAATAGTTACTAGTTGGCTTTTGTTTAATTGCTTCTTTATGTAAAACCAGTTAACCTTTTTTTTTCTATTGAGTCAGGAATTTTCATATTTCTGTGAAACCACTATTAAAGTTATCAAGTAGCATGCAAGTTTATTACAAGTATTTGCCACACAGATGTATTAAACCAGCAACTAATAAAAATTAAGATAGATTACTGTATAAATTTAAGTAAAACTAATGTACCGAGAATTTAAATATGCTAAAATTTTGGCTCTTACTCTTGAGTCTTGGAATATACTAGTCAAACTTAAGTCCCACACCCATACGGGAAGTACTACATAATAAATGAATTTATCAGTATTGCAGTATACAAGATCAGTGTACAAAGACGAATTGTATTTCTATATACTACTAACATTGAACAGTCTGAGAATGAAATGAACAAAATAATTGTATTTATAATGATATAAAATAATGAAATACTTAGATATTAATAAAAGAGTAGGACTCTGTGCTGAAAACTAGAAAACATTGAGACAGTGAAGGCCTAAATTGAGTCATGTGCTGCATACTGATGTTTCAGTTAATGATAGAATATTAGATGGTAGTCCCATAAGATTATATCACTTGGTGACTTTGCAGATATTTTAGTTTGTGTAAATACATTCTGTGATGTTAGCACAATGCTGGAATTGCCTGACACATTTCTCAGAATGTATCCCATCTTTACTCAAAGTGTGACTAAATGGAAAGGAACTCTATGTTCATAGATGGAAAAACTTAACCATAAAATGTTAATACTCCTGGAATTGATCTGCAGATTCAATACAGTGTTACCAAAATCTTAGCTTCCTTTTTGTGCACAACTAAGCAGATCCTAGAATTCATAGAGAGATGGAAAGAACCTAGAATAGTCATAAAAATCTTCAAAAAGAAAAAAAAATTGGAAGACTCACATTTCCTGATTTCAAAACATACTACAGAACAACAGTAATCAAGACAGTGTGGTACTAGCATAAAGAAACATTAATCAGTGGAATAGAATTGAGAATCCTGAAGTCCTTTTGTTTTTAGTAAATTGGTTTTTGATGAGGGCTCTGATTCAATTGGCAAAGAACATTATCTTCACAGAAAGAATGAAGTTTTACACCTGCCTCATACCTACTGTATACAAAATTTTACTCAAGATGGACCAAAGACCTAATGGTAAGAACTGAAATTATTAAAAGCCTTAGAAGAAAACACAGGAGTAAATCTTGGTGATTGCAGATCAGGCAGTGGTTTCTTAGATATGACAACAAAAGTACAGCAATAAAAGAAAAAATAAATTGGACTCGATCAAAATTTTAAATTTATGTGATTCAGAGAACATCAACACAAGGACAGTCTATAGAATAGGAGAAACCATGTGTCTGAAAAGGGACTTGTATCCAGAATATGCAAAGAACTTTTAAAGTTGTCAGCAATAAAAAAAATGAAACAACAAAACAAATAGTACAATTTAGAAACAGGCAAAGGATTGAATAGATATTTCTCGAAAGAAGATACACAAATGGCAAATGATCACCTGAAAAGATGCCTAACTTCAGTAGAGAATGTAAATCAAAATGGCAGTGAATCCTTGCTTCTCTGGAGGCTGCAGCAGGAGGATTGCAAGTTCCAGGCCAGCCTGGGAAGCATAGCAATACCATACCCTGTCTCAAAAAAAAAAAAAAAAAAAAAGTAAAATAAAGAAAGGAAAAAGAGCCAGGCGTGGTGGCGCACGCTTATAATCCCAGCATTCGGGAGGCTGAGCCCAGAGGATCCGGGTTCGAGGCCAGCCTCAGCTACCTAGTGAGGCACTCCGCAACTTAGTGAGACTCGGTTTCAAAATAAAGAATAAAAAATAGGGCTGGGAGTGTAGCTCGGAGGTAGAATGCCCCTGAGTTCAATCCCCAGTACCGCAAAAAAGAAAGGAAAAATAAATTGTAGTGAGATGCTACTTTATACCCATCAAGATGGCTAAAATAAGACTGAAAAATAGGCTGGCAGGAATGTGGAGAAACTGGAACTCTTACACATTGGTAATGCAAAATGGTTCAGCCACTTTGGAAAATAGTTTGGTAGTTTCTCAAAATAATAGATACAGAATTTATGGCCAAGCCACTGCCATATTGTCTCTAGAGATACGCCTTAGAAAAATGAAAATATTGTTCATACAAAAACTTGTGCATGAGTGTTCATAGCAGCGTTTTTCATAGTAGCCAAAACGTGGAAACAACCGATGTAAGTGTGGTATATCCACATAGTGCAATCTTACCAAATACCAAAGGAATTAAGTACTTACTGACACATACTTTAACATGAGTGAACCTTGAAAACATGCTCAGTGGAAGAAGCCAGATAGAAAAGGCCACATGTTGTGTGAGTGATTTTATTCATAAGAAGTATCCAGAATTGGCAAATCCAGCCATAGGTTAGTGATTGTCGGTGGCTGGAGAGGGGATAGAAGGGATTGATTTCAAATGAGTGTGTGGTCGGTGACAGTTGCAAAACCTTGTGAATACACTAAAAACCATGGAATTGTATACCTCAAGATGGTAAATCTTATATGTCAGTTATATGTCATTAGAGGATTTTTTTGTTTTGTTTTTTTGTGGTACTAGGGATTAAACCCAGGGGCATTCTACCTCCAAGCTATACATTAACCCTATTTTATTTTTTATTTTGAAATTAAGTTATGGAGTACCTAATTAGTTGAGGCTGTCTGCTAACCTGCGAGCGATCCTCCTGCCTCGGCCTCCCAAGTACTAGGATTATAGGCATGTGCCATCATTCCTGGCTTCATTAGAGGTCTTTTAAAAATTTCCTCTGGCCCGGCGTGGTGGCGCACGCTTGTAATCCCAGCATTCGGGAGGCTGAGACCGGAGGATCCGGGTTCGCGGCCAGCCTCAGCTACCTAGTGAGGCACTCCACAACTTAGTGAGACTCGGTTTCAAAATAAAGAATAAAAAATAGGGCTTGAGGGTATAGCTCGGAGGTAGAATGCCCCTGAGTTCAATCCCCAGTACCGCAAAAAAAAAAAAAAATTTCCTCTGCAGTGCTCCTTCTATTTGCCTTGGTATAGAGCCTGATCAAAAAAACTATTTTCTTACTTTTTTTTTCTTTTGTACTAGGGATTGAACCCAGGAGCATTCCACCTGCAAGCTATATTCCCAGGCCTTTTGTGTGTGTGTGTGTGTGTGTGTGTGTCTGTGTGTGTGTGTGTGTGTGTGTGTGTGTTACTGGGGATGGAATCTCCCAGGGGCATTCTACCTCCAAGAGACACCCTTGGTCTTATTTTTTTTTTTTTTTTTTATTCTTTATTTTGAAACAGGGTCTCACTAAGTTGTGGAGGGCCCTCACTAAGTAGCTGAGGCTTGCTGCGAACCCGGATCCTCCTGTCTCAGCCTCCCAAGTACTGGAATTACAAGCGTGAGCCACCACGCCTGACTCCCCTAGCCTTTTGAAATAATTTTTTGTTTTGAAACAGGGACTGGCTAGGTTGCTGAGAGCCTGGCTAAGTTGCTAAGTCTGGTTTTGAACCTATGATCTTCCTGTCTCAGCCTCTCAAGTACTGGGATTACAGGAATGCCCCAAGTTTTTGGGCTCTTGAAAGCTATTTATTTTTCTTGATTAGCAGAAGCCCAGCAGAAGACATTTTACTTTGGATTGTTTTACCCTCTCAATTTACTTTTTTTATATTTTTGGTAGTAGGGATTGAACCCAGGTTCTAGACCCCCAGCTCCCCCTTTTTTTTTTTTTTTTTTTTGCGGTACTGGGGATTGAACTCAGGGGCATTCTACCTTTGAGCTACACCCCCAGCCCTATTTTTTATTCTTTATTTTGAAACCGAGTCTCACTAAGTTGCGGAGTGCCTCACTAGGTAGCTGAGGCTGGCCGCGAACCCGGATCCTCCGGTCTCAGCCTCCCGAATGCTGGGATTACAAGCGTGCGCCACCACGCCCGGCTCCCAGCTCCCCTTTTTAAAAAAAACTTTTTCTATTTTGAAACAGTCTCACTGATTTGCAGAGGGTCTCAGTAAGTTGCTGAGGCTGTTCTCTAACCTATGATCCTCCTGTCTCAGTCTCCTAAGTACTGGGATTACAAACCTGCACCACCACACCCAGCTTCGGTTCTCTTTTTTTAAATAAACTCACTGAGAGGACAAATTAAGTGAAATGAAAGATACTTATAAAATATATGGCCAGTATATAGAACTTACAATTGTAGTAAAATTCTAAGGCTTGCTAGGAAAAAAAAATTGAGACATCTTGATTTAGAATATTAAATGCCTTCTAACAATGAGATATATAAACTGAGTTCTACTCTACCTTTAAGCAGAAGTGATATTGAGTTTCTTGAATTATGGTTTATTTTTATAGCATTTGAGTATTAATTACTCATTTTACAACATTTATTTGTAGATATAAGAAAATGCTCAAAGCATTTTAGATCATTGGATCTTGTTTATAAAATCAACTATGGTTATAACTGCTACAGTGTCTTCATTCAGTCATTTTCCAAGGATCATCAGTTTACTTTCTAGTATAATAAAGATATCTCAAGTTGACTCTTAGCCCCAAGTACATCCCCCTTCCTTTTAGTGGAGAAATGTTTGTTGTGGTTTGAGAAAGGAAATATCTTTGTAGTTACCAGAAACTTCGAGTGATGATCGTTTTTATTATTTCCCAGGTGCATGCAGGCGCTCTCTCTCTCTCTGCAACCTTGTGTTTGAGGTAGGGATATCTGAAAGAGATGAAAGGAGGTCTGCATCTCCTGAAAAAGAATTGTGAGCTTTGCAACAACAGTGAATAAGAACTGGGCCTGGGTGGCCAGAATGGTCAGAAGCCTCCAAAGGAGCCTATCCATGGCACATGCCTAGGAGAAATACCAGGGAAAAACCAGAGTATGAAAAAATCGTGTATAGTGTCATCGCCCAGAAGCAGAGGCAGGCAAGACAGTGTTTGCTTCTGGATCTGATCAGAGGCAGTAGTTGAAATGCCGCTTCTGAAAGGGGCAGATTGAACATAAAAGACACTCCCTTCCAGGGTCAGTCTTGGTAGCAGGAGAGTCTTCCTTTAGTAGCCATGCCCATGCTTTGTCTATTTTGACCATGTAAGACAAGTAATATTTGGGGGTAGACATTACTCTTTTAAAGCTCTTAGTATATCTTGAGGAAATTTGTCCATCCTAAGGTAGATTCATGTCTCTGCCACATTCTTATTTGACATTCTCTGCTATCAGTGAGTTAACCTTAGTCCTGTGAAATAACTGATCCATCTCCTATTTATCATCTGGGGCATAGTAATAAACACATCCACTAGTAGGTACTAAGTGTAATACTTCCAGACATTATGGCTATTATTGACTGTATGAAGATAAATAATTCAGGGAGTCTATTTTGAAGTAATCTGTGAAATGATAACAGCATTAACCCTATTCAGGGACTATTCCCCTTATTGCGTGAACATGTCATAGTACTAAAACTAGTTTCTAGAGGGATGATTGGGAAATAAAGATTGAAAACATTAAAATTTTTACTTATTTTAGTATATTCTTGAGAATAAAATGTATAAACCTTATTTCTTTTATCAAAATGCTTAATTTGTAATATTTAAGTAGTACAGGAACTTTTGAAAAATATTTGTAACTACATATTTTCATTAATGTACTCACCTTTAATTGATAAGAAAAAAAGAGTAGAAACTAGCTAGGTCTTATTACAAAGTGTCTTTGATCATTAAAGAGGGCTTCTACAGCCTCTTAGACCTCTTAGCCTTCAATGTGATGTAGGTTAACATATTTCTAAGTTACTAATTTGTAAGCATTGTGGAACTACTAAGTATTTTATGGCCTAAGTAAAATTATGAGTAAAGATTGATTTTTATAAAGGCAATATTGACTCTCTTTTTTTTTTCTTTTAAAGAAATTATAGTGATACTGAAACTGAAGGAGAGATTTTCAATTCCTTAGTGCAATATTTTGGTGATAATTTGGGGCGAAAAGTTAAAGCGATGCCATTAGTTGAAGAAACTTCTTTACTTGAAGATTCATCAGTAACCTTACCTGTGGTGATAATAGGTAAACTGTTACATTTTGTATCTTAAAATGAGTTATTGCTCTATTATAAATGTACAGTTAAGTAGTGCAAGTTCTTAGAATTGTATTGAAAAGTATTCTTATTTCAAAATAACTAGTAGAAGCTGGGCATGATGGTGCATGCTTGTAATCCCAGTATTTTGGAGGCTAAGATAGGTGGATTGCCTGTTCAAGGCTAGCCTCAGCATCTTAGGCCCTTCTCAATTTAGTGAGACCCTGCTTCAAAATAAAAAATAAAATCACGCTGGGGGTGTAGTTCATAGCTAGAATGTCCCTGGGTTCAATCTACAGTAATACATACATACATACACACTCACACACACCCACACACTAAATAAATAAAGAATAAAATAGGGCTGAGGTTGTAGCTCAGAGGTAGAATGCCCCAGAATTCAGTTCCCAGTAATACACATCTACATACACACACACACACACACACACACACACACACACACACACACACTCTAGCTTATGAATGTTCTCAGCACAAATAAATGATACTATGTCTGAGGTGATATGCCAGTTATCCTCATCTGATCATTACACATATACATGTGTTGAAATGTCACACTTCACCCCATCAATACATACACACACACACACACACACACACACACACACACACACAAAATTAAATAGCAATTAAAAGTAAATATGTTTAAAATAGATAAAATAATTTATGAAGAGTACCTGTAGATAAGTAAGGATAATAAAGGAATTAGTTATAATTTAAAAAATTCTGTTTGATATACTGAAATAACTAATAATCAAATCTTTGGAGAGATTAATTTGTTTATGTTGTGTTAGAGTCTGTTAGAATGTGGTTTCACTGAAGAGCTGATAGTTATATTAAGTGATGACAGTGTTATGGTAATGATAGTACCTGTATTATTAGAGCTCTGTACCAAGCATTCTGTGTACAATACTGGATTATACCTTACAACTCCATAGCCTTCTGATGTTTCCAAGGCATACACATAGGAAGAGACTCAGAATTTGAGTGGTATGTGCGAGCTAGTAACCACTGCCCAGTTAGCAGCATTAGTACTCTGGACTAGTCTTTATAGTTACCTTAACCATAACATTAATATTATATATCCTTTTGTACCACCTCAACAGAGAGGCATAGAAAGTATTAAAAACTAGGGTGTTAATAAAACTTAATTCAGAATTACAAGATGTTTTATAATCATTTGCATTAATACCATTATATAAATATGAAGAAGTGGCATATAGAAGTGTACTGGAGTACAGTCTTGAGGAAGAGGTCAGTCTAGAGAACTAATTCTGGGAATTAGTAACATAAAGAGTTGAAGCCCTGAGTAGATGAGATTCCCAAAAGAAAATAGAAGAGAAGACGGAGGTCAGAATCTTGTGAGACATCTGGTTTTAAGAGACTAGAGAAAGGAAGAATAAGTGAGGGAGAGGGAGAAGAGCCATCTTGGAAGCAGAAGAAAAGCCAAGCATCAATAGTATTAACATACCCCTCTCCATTTTGTTTTAAATAGGAAACGGACCCTCAGGAATATGCCTTTCTTATATGTTATCAGGCTACAGACCATATTTATCATCAGAAGCAATACACCCAAATACAATCTTACATAGTAAGTTAGAGGAAGCAAGACATCTTTCCATTGTTGATCAGGTATTTATTACATGTCAATTTAAAAAAAAATAGTTTTATTTATATAAACCTTGTTTCTTAGTTGAAGATCCATTATTCTAAATAAAACTGTCATTTTTATTTTAGATTTATGAATATATTTTGCCAAGTGATGGCTGTGTATTTTCTGAAATATATTAAAGCAGAAATTCCCAAATTGTTTTCTGATGGCATTTTAATAGACTCTCTCTGCTGAAATAAGTTTGGGATGTGTTGCTTTTTATTGTTTGAGCATCACAGTTGGCATCTGCATACAAAAGCCATCTTTAACTTTTGTAGTATAAAGATGTTAGCTTTCTTGAAACCCAAACCTTTCCTGTATTTATTCGACCAAAGAATCTATTAAGATCTCAAGGAATAGCAGTATTCTATAACACTGTCTGGGAAATGTTGGATTACAATTATGACCTATGTTATTATTATGGTTGTCATTTTGGCATTTTTCAAACTCCATCTACCTTTTCTTTTTTCTTCTAGGACTTAGAATACTTGTCAGAGGGCCTTGAGGGCCGATCATCCAATCCAGTTGCAGTACTTTTTGATACACTTCTTCATCCAGATGCTGACTTTGGATATGATTATCCATCAGTTTTGCATTGGAAATTAGAACAACATCATTATATCCCTCACTTAGTTCTTGGTAAAGGTCCACCTGGTGGCGCTTGGCATGTGAGTGTATTTTTCTAAACCTTTTAGTGTGTGTGATTATATGTTGTGTCAATAAATCCAACTTAATTCTTAGACATTATAATACCATTGTATATGGTGTTTACCACATTTTTATCTGAGAAGAATTTTAATGCTTGTTCAATTTAGTTAAATATGTTGATTATTTATAGTAGTTAAGCCAAATCGTACTACTGATACAATGTTAGAATAATCATTTCCCTTTAGTGTCTTATAAGAATTATATAGAAAACATTTCTGAAATGTTTTGCATAAAACATGTAAAATTCACTTATTTATTTTGGAATTTACAAAGTCTCACATATTTCAAAACCAGTATCTATTATTTCTACACATTTTCAAGATTTTAAATGAAAAATATATTGTAAAAGAAAGAAGTTGTAGCCGGGTGTGGTGGCGCACGCTTGTAATCCCAGCATTCGGGAGGCTGAGACCAGAGGATCCAGGTTCGAGGGCAGCCTCAGCTACCTAGTGAGGCACTCCACAACTTAGCGAGACCCGGTTTCAAAATAAAGAATAAAAAATAGGGCTGGGGGTGTAGCTCGGAGGTAGAATGTCCCTGAGTTCAATCCCCAGTACCGCAAAAAAATAAAAAATAAAAATGAAGAAAGAAGTTGTATTAGTTTGCTCAGTTGCTATGACAGAAAACAAACTAGGTGGCTGGAGCAACATTTATTTCTCACAGTTATGGAGACTGGAAAGTCCAAGCTGAAGGTGCTGGCCACTTCTGTTCCTGGTAAGGGCTGTCTTTCTGGCTTTTAGGCAGCCACCTTCTCATGACGTCTTCATACAGCATACAGAGCAGTCTCTTCTTATAAAGCCATTAATCCTTTGATGAGGGACCTACCCTGGTGATCTCACCTAGCCTTCATTACCTCCCAAACGCCCCCTCTCCAAATGACATCACATTGAGGACTGGGACTTCTGCATAAGAATTTGGAGGAAGGAGCACAATTTAGTCCAAAGCAGAGCTTAAACAAGAGAACCAGTAAATTAAAGATTCATCTAATACATTTCATTAGGTAGGGGGCCAGTAACTAATAATTCATTCCTATTTCCTTAGCAGTTAATACAATGTTTAGAGCATTGTCACAGTTTATTGACTGTTCATATGCTGTGCAAATAAGTATTAAATAATTTACTTTGCTGTGTTATGAAATGTAGACTTTATGGGAACTTTAACATGTTAAATATCTAATTTTTAGTACAAATTTTAGTCCTATATTAGTACAATGTCATATATCTAAAAAGTTGTTTATATTTATCAAGTGATTGTTTCAGGATATCAGAATATTTCTAGATTAAATATATGACTGATCCCTTTTAAAATCTTAATTCTCTTTATGATTATATATATATATATATCAATTACCAAAATATCTGTGCCTTTTAGCTTAAATTGTTTTTTGCCAAGCTTTTTTTTTTTTTTCACTTTTAATATCAACTCTAGCCAGGTGTGGCACATACTGTAATCCCCAGTACTTGGGAGGCTGAGAAAGGATCACAGGTTTGAGTCCAGTCTTAGCAACTTCATGAAAATGAGAACAACCTAGTAAGACCCTGTTTCAAGACAAAAAATAAAATAACAATGACAATATGCCCCATTCCTGTTGCTGAGCTATCCAGAAACAGGGCAAGAAGGGTTATGTGAAAAGAAGCCATTGTCTAAAACAGTTGGGTGAAAGAGATCTCTGATCATTGGGATAAGTACCTTAACCCTTGGGCTTGTCTCACTTTATATTGAGCAGAGTGAGTAGGTAGAGAGAGCTTGAAAGGGCTTCTTTCTATGACAGCATTAACCCCAGTAATGAGTCTGTTTCTCAGGCAACCACTGCTTATTTTTCTATTCTTAGGAAAAGATGCTCCTGTATCCAAACCAGCTCAGATGATAGAATTATAATTAAGGGAAGGAGAAAAGTAGTTTTTAATTTTAAAGTCTATAAATAATACTAAAATGGAAAAACATCTGAAGTTTTAGAAATTAACAAATATTTTTCCTTTTATTTAAAAAAAATAGAAATAGTGACTTGTTCCTTAACATGTACATCTAATTTACCTTGTCAAGCATAGACCAAAGCTATCAACACTGTTCTAGGCATTGGATAATATTGTAAATTTGTTTTATAAATGTATTACTATGTGAGTGAAGATATATGGATGGAGAATACCAAATAATGAAAGTGTATAAAAGTTTATTGATAGAAAGTTTCAGAAGTAATTTACACATCCATATATGAATGCTTTGAGCATCCCTTATCTGGAGTCTTATAAATAGGATAGGTTTGGTTTTAAAAATCCATGTTGTGCTTAATTATATTTTTTTACTACTTTTTAAATTTTAATAGAATATGGAAGGCTCCATGTTGACAATCAGCTTTGGAAATTGGATGGAGCTGCCTGGACTTAAATTTAAAGACTGGGTATCTAGCAAACGAAGGTAAAGATCAAACTATCTTAAACTTCTTTGGAGTATGATGAAATAGAGACTACAGGAAAACTTCACAATACTGGTTATTCTGTCTTGGATGAATATAAATGTACATGTATTTCAGTTTAAATGTTTCCTTGAAATACTGATTATACTTAGTTTCCATTTAAGATGTTACAAAGCTAAGCACAGAAGTAGGGTTATTTACAGATTGGTATGCTTTGTTAATCATGGATTTATTTCTCTCCTGTTACATCACTATCTATGCACAGCATTTTCTACATTTTAACTACTTAATGAATGGATATATGACTATATTTCTGCATATGTCATATCTATTTAAATTATTTTACTTTCAGGGTCAAGAGTTAAGTGTATTATATGAATGAAAATTTAGAATTATGGAATAACTTAGAATCTGGGATACTGTTGGTTATTTGGAAATAAAAGTAAATATTTAATGAATAAAATAAGAGTAACAAAAAATCTCATCTTGGAAGAATACAAGTATTTATTTTGGGGGGGAGAAATATGAAAAACCTTACATTTTCAAGGACAGTAATTAAATTAGATAAGAACTAATACAGAGAATCTTCTGTAATTTGACTACTAAAGGAAACAAGTTAAAGCAGGAAGTTATTTAACTTTTGTTAGAATAAGGACATAACATTTAAGTACTTCATCTCCTGCTGGATAGAAACTATTAATCTATATGAATTTTCTTTCATTTGAAGAGATTTAAGGAGATCAAATTTTAGATCATCATGAGTAATTGAGAATTAAGGCTTTGAAAAATTCACTTATAAGTTTTTAAAAAGGAATTACATATGAGTTTGTAGAAGTTGATTTTTGTAAGCAAGCAAATAAAATTGCCCATTACATTCTTCACTTTGTAAAATGAGCAAGGGAAAATTTTATGTTTTGCCAGACGCATTTATCTTTTAAATTATGCATATTGTGCATTGAATAATATGTGATTATGACTCTTCTGATAAATACTAGCCTTAGTCCTTGCCTTTGTATTGTGTTAAGAGCAGAGTCTAGGTCCCTTAGAAATTCTTAGGGCTTGAGTCCTAATTCTATAATTTCTAGCGTTATGACCTTAGGCAAATAACTTGGTTATCAGTTTGCTAATCTGTAAAGTAGAGATAATACTGTGAACCACTACATGGGTTTTCTGGGTATATATTGAGAGTTAATATATTCTAAATCTTAATTATAATCATCAAACTTGAAAAAAAATTATGAACTTCCAATTGTAAGTTATAATAAATTATGTCATATGATTTGATTTGTTTTTACTGCTAACTACCTCTAATTGGGACACATTGGTTTAGGGAAATTACTGACCACTGCTTTACAATTCAAATGATAAAAGATATACTAATACGCTTTTCTCATAATGGAGCAAAATATTTCTAATTTATCTAGATGTAAGATGATTTTGTTCATCAAAAAACATACCTGAATTTTTTTTTTTTTTTTTGGTCATTAGGAAGACAGCTTACTAAAAATCATGTTAGGATGGTATATATAATCTTAAAAAACACAGTACAGTTAGACTTGTAATTTCTTAATGATTGTAATCTAAATAATTCAGCTGATAGTGACATAATTATGAGATATAAAACTGATATTCTAATATTCACATTTTAATCTATTTAATAAGAGCTTATCAAATAGCTGATTTGAGCAGATGGAATGAATGGCACTGGGGAAACAAAGATACATTGAAAACAGTCTTAGCCCTCATGGTTCTTCCTATGTTGATAAAACTAATTCATTAACGTTTTTAACTAAAAAAGAAGAAAACCAGGATTTATTAATAAAGTGTTAGGGTAATTTTTAGCTAAGACAGTCCAGAGGAACAACAACAAAAGATAAGTACTTGCTAAGTAGAGTAGTAATCATCATGGAAACTAAAATTACTATCCTCATAGGATATTTTTTTCATTTTCTTTTTATAGGAACCTGAAAGGAGATCGAGTTATGCCAGAGGAAATAGCTCGCTACTATAAACATTATGTAAAAGTCATGGGTCTTCAGAAGAATTTCAGAGAGAATACTTACATAACCTCTGTATCAAGGCTCTACAGAGATCAAGATGATAACAATAGTCAAGACAGAGATATTTCAACAAAGCATTTACAGATAGAAAAGTCAAAATTTATCAAGAGAAACTGGGAAATCAGAGGTTATCAGCGAATAGCGGATGGTTCCCATGTTCCCTTTTGCCTCTTTGCTGAGAATGTAGCTCTAGCAACTGGAACATTGGATTCTCCTGCCCATCTGGAAATTGAAGGGGAAGATTTTCCCTTTGTGTTTCATTCAATGGCTGAATTTGGAGCTGCTGTAAACAAAGGGAAGTTACGTGGCAAAGTGGATCCAGTGTTAATCGTAGGCTCTGGGCTTACTGCAGCTGATGCAGTTCTATGTGCTTACAACAATAATATCCCTGTGCTCCATGTATT
>PVLC010031773.1:0-18614 GCA_004027655.1 Graphiurus murinus | reverse complement strand
TTCCTCAGAGAGGAACCAGGAAGAAATCTAGTAACACTAAGAGACTAATATTGTAATAACTGATCATCCGGAGTGCCATGAGAACCCTCCAAAATTATCTCTTCACAGAACACCCAAAGGAAATTAAGTGTTCATCTTGCTTTGTAGGTAGAAATGGGTGATTCAACATTTTATAACTAAATGTACTAGTAGAAAATGACTGCTTAGCATTGCAGCAATTATTATGAGATAAGCACTTGGCACTACTGTGTAAACACTCAAGCACTCACTGTGAGGGAAAATATGAAGTATCATGGTAGCCATATCTAAAGTGTACAGCATAATGGAAAAGTTTATGAAATTGAGATTTCAATATAATAAACTTCATATATGCATAATTCTTTCACTGACTACAAATATAGCCTATTTCTCTTGGTAAAGTATACACTTTTCTCCAGGTACAATCAATATATTTCAATTTTATGTCTGAATATATTTGCAGCACTTTATGATGAATTTCTTTAAGGCAGCACAATTAATTCCCAACTGGTGATTTATATATTTTCCATTCATGAATTTATTTATTCAACTAATATTAAAGTACCTATTTTACAAAAAGACTATCTGTAAACTCAGTCTTTGGAACAGCCATCTATTTCTATTATAGAAGTGTTATATAAGATTACATCTCCATGATATTTCACAAAATAAATTTTATTCTAACAAAGTCATCATACCAGCAGTACAGATTCATTTCTACCTAAACATCATAGATTTGAAGAGAAAAATGTAATTGGAATTTCCAGCTTCAATGCAAGAACCGAATACTCCTCTATTAGAAATACTTTTACATTATATAAGACCTTTATGTATGTGGACCCCAAGTACACATCTGACATATGAGGAGACAATAGGACAAAAGATTTAAAGTCAGTACCATTTTAGAAAATGAAAGATATTAGATGTTTGAAGTATGAAAATGAAGAAAGAAAGATGCGACTCTCATATCTTATTAAGTTTCCTTTATATCTATATGAAAGAAGGACACTCTTTAGGTCAACTTCATCTTTAGGAAAGGAACAGAGCCAGACTTTTATTGCACCCATGATGTCTGCAAGATGGGGATAGTAGTAAAGCATTTCTGACATTTAGAAAATCTAATCAGCTTCTCTTCATTTTAGTTTCCTTTTTATAAAATAGAAAAGCTTTAACTACTTAACTCTATTGTCAGTATTAAATAATACACTATAAGTAAGGTGGTCAGGATGATTTCTAATCATGGGATATATTCATTAAAGCTTAGCTACCAAGGGGTATAATATTTCTCTTTTGGTGTGTTGGACACATTCTAGATTTAGATAATGGCAACAGTTTCATAATCTTGTAAATATACTAAAAACCACAATTGTACACTTTAAAATGGTGAATTTTATCTTATGCAACATTTATTGTTAATTAGACCTCAATTTTAAAAAGTTAGCTATGATTGTATTTATTATGGTATATATTAGTAACTAAAAAGATTTTATATATACAATAGAAATAGTTTACCTTTTTAAAACTAAATAGTATGTCATCTGAGTCTATTAGAAATAATGGTTTTTTTTCTTTTTTTGGTGATGGGGATTGAACCCAGAGAGACTATACCTCTGGGTTATACTACTAGCATTAGAAAAAATTAATTTGGAAACAAGAGGTCATGCTAAGTTTGCTAAGAGCCTCTCTAAGTTGGTGAGGCTGGTTTTAAATCTGCAATCTTTCTGTCTCAGCCTCCCTAGTACTGGGATTACAGATATGTGCCCCCACTTCTATACTCTCTGCCACATGGTGAGCCACAGGAGAATGAAGCTTGGTGTTCTCACTACCATAATAGCTATTAATTATCCATATTCTATGCAAATACTTACGGAATATTTTTACATGCCAGACACCAGTAATAATTAGAATATCCAAGACTAGAACCTGGATTCATTCTGACTCCCCACAGTGCCCCTTGAGAGATGTGAAGATTATTCTTTATTAATAGAAAGTTAATTGGGGCCAAA
Source organism: Graphiurus murinus (assembly GCA_004027655.1). Classification (NCBI taxonomy): domain Eukaryota; kingdom Metazoa; phylum Chordata; class Mammalia; order Rodentia; family Gliridae; genus Graphiurus; species Graphiurus murinus. Next base: position 16,590 of record PVLC010031773.1, on the reverse strand, counting down.
CTGTAACAAGAGAAAAAAATGAGTAAATGTATTTTAATCTGTGTCTTCCAGATATGTTATTCCTGGACATTAGATAAAGGAGGCTAAATAATCTCTTTCAAATTTTGAAGGAAAATAACCTCTTTTTAGTCTACTATTAAGTATAAACTAGGCAGTGATGGTGATGAGGAGCTAAGTGAAGTCTAGTACTTCAAGGGTAGACCATTATACCTTTGACCATATGAACCACTGACCTATTTCAAAAGGAAATTGCAAAGCACATGTGGTGGTGCATGCCTGTAATCCCAGCACTTGAGAGGCTGAGATAGGAGGATTGCAGTTTCAAGATCAGCCTCAGCAAAATAGCAAGATTCTCAGCAACCTAGCAAGACCCTGTTTCAAAACAAAAATAAAATAAAATAAAAAGGTATGGGGGTATAGCTTGACCTGCCTGTGGACACACACACACACACACACACACACACACACACACACACACATTGCAATTTAAAATATGCTGGGGAAAATAAAATTTTAAAAGAAAAGCAACTGATGAAATAGTCCACTATTTAGATATCCTTATCCCATTCTCTTTCTTTTCATTTTGTTTTGTTTTTGCAGTACTGGGGATTGAACTCAGGGGCATTCTACCTCCGAGCTACACCCCCAGCTCTATTTTTTATTCTTTATTTTTGAAACCAAGTCTTACTAAGTTGCGGAGTGCCTCACTAGGTAGCTGAGACTGGCCGCGAACCCGGATCCTCCTGTCTCAGCCTCCCGAATGCTGGGATTACAAGTGTGTGCCACCACGCCTGGCATTCTCTCTCTTTTCATATGAGAGGGTATGACAACAGGTATAGAGAGGGAAGGTCAATGGCTAAAAGATTATAAAAGAAATTGCCTGATCATCTTATTTGGGAATTCAAGGACAGTTCAAAACCATATTTCTGATTAAATCTAAGTGAATGTTATTAGTATTGTAGACAATCCACGTTCAGGATCTGTTATTCACTCTTTAAAATTTGCTTTTCAACCGTGTGTGGTGGCGTACACTTGTAATCCCAGTACTTGGGAGGCTGAAACCAGAGGATTTGGGTTCGCAGACAGCCTGAGCTACTTAGTGAGGCCCTCTGCAACTTAGTGAGACCCTGTTTCAAAAAACTAAATAATAAAAAACAGAACTGGGGGTGTAGCTCGGAGGCAGAATGCCTTTGGGTTCATTGGGTTCATGCCCCAGTATCGGAAAAAAAAAAAAAAAATCTGCTTTTGACTTTCTGAATTTGAGGGTTGTTCTATGAAACTGTTGAAATCTAAACTCAGTTGACATATAATTTTATCTTTATTCATTCCACTAATAAGAGCTTGAGAAGAGTTAGAATTAAAATGAATAGCATGTTCATCAAATACCTTAGTTATTCAGTAGAATCTGATCAACAAGATACAGAATTATGATATAGATATCAAACTCTATAGCAGAGAATGTATATTGATCTAAGATAATTGTTAGAGAGCAAAATCTTCAATTATGATTCTTTCAAATCTCTGGGGTAATTGAAGCTATATCCCATGACTTTAATAACTATAATTTAATTGCTTTAGTCAGTATTTGAAGCTAGTATTTTTTAAAAGATCCATTGTTCTAGAAAGTACTAAAATAATGATCATGATCCAAAGGATTAAAGCATATATTTGAAGCTAGGAGTGATGGTGCACACCCGCAATCCCAGTATTTGGGAGGCTGAGACAGAAGGATCTCAGGTTTAAGACCAGCTTTGGCAAATTCATGAGACCCTCTTTCAAAATAAAAGATAAACAGGGGTAGGGTCTATTTCATTAATAGATCACCCATAAGTTCAATCTCCAGTACCACACACAAAACAAATTAAGTAGATATTTGAAACAAAATCTATCTACTATGAGCTAGACTAAATTAATTGAATGAAAAAATAATAGAAAACAGGCTTTAGATTAATGCTGTTAATTGATACTAAGATACAAACATTTTTCTTTATATGTTAACAACTCTGAAATAGAGGAGTATATGATAACCAATAACATTATTTGCCAGGATTTTTCTGGGTAGAATGTAGAATATCAGTGTATCATATAGCCATCATGTTCTATCCCAAACAGTAATTTTTGTCTTATAAAAACATACATAAAAGTAGAAACACAAGGAAAAATACATATTTATTTTCTGTAATAGGGCAGGGTAACTAACTGTCCAAAGAAAAATGTTATCTAAATTCCTTTTTCTGATATTAACCACTGCTGTCATAAACTATTCTTAAATCATGCTTAGTATCTCTTGAAAAAGAGACAGCAGAGTTTGATTTCTCAATGGGAAAAAAAATCAATGAACCATGGTAAAAATATATAGACCATAAAAATTATTTTAGAACTGAACAGGAATTTAGTATTTATAGGAGGTATTTAGATACTACTATTAATTGCCCTATAGTTTGAAAGAATCTTTTAACTCAGTCTTTCATAAAATGGAAGCAATAATTTTTGTTTGCTAGTAAGATTAAGATGTCCCAGTAGTAAGAGAAAAATTGTTTGAAAGTGTTTCATTGAGAAGAGTTAATTATTTCAGTTACTATATTTAAATGTATCCCTCTACTGACCAATTCAGTATTGAAGTGTTCAGGACTGGAAATTGATTTTAAAATTGTTTTGAAGATAGTGGTAAGTGGAGTTGCATGGAAAATGGAAATAGTCTTTTCAAATAAGATTGTGAATCTTTTTTCCAAACACAGAAATATATAAATATATATGCTCATTTTGATGGGTATCGTAAGTCTCATAGCCTAAATGTTTTCAAGTTCTTTTGAAATAATTACGGTTTGGAATTGTCAACCATATGTCAGTTAGAAGATAGAACATTCTTACCAAAATAATTATTTTTAGGATAATTGATCTGGAGATTTTCAAGGGACAATTAGAAAGTGAGGCCATTTAAGATTGCTACAGATCATGATTATAATTCTATCTCCTCTTCATAAAAGAGAATATGTATCTCTCATTTTTTCTGAGAAGAGCAGAGCAGATGTCCTGCTTATTCAACAGAGGAATCACCATTAGCAACAAGTTCAAAAGAAGTTAGCTAGCAGAACCTATCATTTTTATCCACACTGGAAAATATTAACAGAGCATTTAAAAAGACTTCTCCTAATGACTTTAGCTTCAGAGTTGTATTATAGTATAAGATGTGTTCCTAGGGTCTGTAAAGAGATCATACATTTTGGCCTATACTTGATTCTTGTCCAAAGAGTCAAAGACCAAGGAAATGCTGACTAAAGGAAGATACTTTATAATGTATTTTCTGTCATCATCTCTTTTGAAGTAGTAAAGAAAGTGATAGTGGAAGTTAAGAGGATAACCTCTTACCCATCCACCTATGCTTCATGCAGAAACATTGACCCAAGAAACCCTGGCTTGCCCTTTGTCAGGCAATAAATCACATATATTTCTGAGCAAAGTGCCCTTATGGATATACAACTGCGGGTCTGCTTTCGTTATTGTTTTGTGAATTTCAGACATTGTACATGCAGCTTTTGAATTTAGAAAAGGTGAGAACCCTTGAGAGGAAATTATACAACCACACTCAAACACTTCTCTGAAAGCATCTTTGAAGTGATTTTCTGCTAAGAAAATATTGCAGCTAGTTTAAATTGCTGAATACTATTGTCAAATATACTTGAAATCATTATTGTTTGTCAAAAGGTATCCTGTAAGGACTGAAAATTTTAAATTTTATCTAAAACATTTTTAAAGCTTCCAGAATTGTAAGGTTGTCTGGCTTAGTTTTAATATTTTACCCTTTGCACCTTCCCATTTATCTTTTTAGTTTTAGAATTCTTCCTTCTTTCCTTACATCTTACTATTTTTAATAAATTCCAAAGTTGGAACAATGGTTTTAGCATAAAATTACTCAGAAGACAGAGTTGCTGGATATTGAGAGAGAAGAGAAAAAGGTCCTGAATATAATTTTGAGAAGTTTTTCCCCAATTCATAGTTCCTGAAAACAAGGCATTGGAAATCAATCCCACACATGTTCTTTCCTAAACAATCACTTAAGTCTTAGATTAATCCATATAAGAGACCATACAAAAGTAAAATCATTAGTAATAAATAAACGATACTTTTTTTTCCTGAAATGGGCAGGATAACTATTCAGATAAACTTGATATCTCATTTTCCATTTCTGACATAAGTCACACCTGTTATATGTCATCTCTATTATCATATTTGGTTTGTGTAAAACAAAAAGAAGCTGAAGAGCTTGGCTTCTCAATAGGAATTGAAGTAAGAAATTAAAATAATGGCTTTCATAGCAAAAGACTGCTGTGATGATAGTAAGCTAATTTTCTAGGCCCGAGAATTTCAAACAATGTTTTGACAACGAACAGTGAAAAGCTTTCATCTTTATTTCACTCTTATGCAAAGTGCCAGGTTTTCATGCAGTTGTAAGCATGGACTTCTTCAAATGGAAGAATATGAGCATTACTGATTTGTTTTCCATTAGCACATAGAGCTTCCTCACACTTTGGAGTGTCCTATATGATCTTTTAAGATGTATTACAATAATAATAAATTACTAAGCATAGCATTGCAAGCCTTATGTTGTCAGCAAAGAAACTGGAAGAAAATAGAAAATTACAAGGAGGAAACAGGCATAGGTGAGATATGCTGTCATTTTGATGGTGTTAAACAAAACCATGTATGTATGAAACAGCAACTAACACTTCAAATTGTAAAGGAATGCTACCATGGTAATGGAACTACTTGATATATTTTATTTCTTTTTTTCAATGCTAAATCTGCAAAACACAATGAAATATAAAATGTGTTGTGTATTCCATAGGTGGAGCAAAATAGACTATTATAGTACTTTTTCCTAGATCTGTCAGGAATTCATAATTGTCATATTTCAGAATCCATGGAAGCATCATGTATATGATACCTGATGTCACCTCTGATAATGGAATGCAACAATGGGAAAAAAAAATGACTTATCTCTGCTGACATGAAGACAGTCTTATCCTATGATCACTCACTACATTAAAATACAGAAAACTAGATGGCTTTGCCTTTTCTATATTTCAGACTATGTGGATAACAAACATGATATTAGAAAAAAAAGAAGACTGAGATTGCATGCCTGGGCTCTATTAATCTTAATCATAAAGCATATCAATGTCAATCTGGAACATTTAAACAAATTTTATAGTTATGTTTTGCATGAATTTAGCTATGATTATTCAGCAGTTTACGTGAATTACTATATAACGGCATTATTTTTTCACTGTGTTCTCCTACACTAATATGTGCAGGCCTGTAATAAATACGATATGTATGATTTTAAATTCCATTTTACCCATCTATACTACCTCTAAAATTTGATATATTGAATACATGAAAGCAAAAGGGTCTTGCATAGTTCTTTTCTACCCACTCACCCATAGTTGTCTTGCTAACACTCTGTGCCACTTATACTTAGGTGTTGACATTTCTGGGGTCACCACATCTATTCCTACTTTGTATGACTTCTGTATATCCCTTTCCCATACATTCACACCTGAGGGGACCTTGACCCACAATGGATGTTCAGTAGGCTTACAGCAGTGAGTGAAGGATCAATCACTCTGATCATAGACACCATCTTGAACATGAGGAAATGTCATATGTGCAATAATGTGTCTTCTATGATGCAATACTACATTTGAGTACGTCAGATTTTTAGAGTAAGAAGAAAAGTTACTAAAATATAGATTGATCTATGTGTAAGTTATCTGCAATTTTCATTGATATCTCTCTCCCTTACTGAATTCTAATAAAATAAATTGGTGAGAAACAACACCCATACATCTGTCCTTTTCTACAATCAGCTGGCAAAAGTTACGTCTTGCCCTGCCTGAGCATAGATCCTCATATCTCAGTGGCAATTGGGATGGCATGTGCTTTCTTTTGTCACACTTGTCCCAGACTAGCAGAGTAGAAGAGTACCATGTGGTTTTGTCCTAGGAGAAAGACACGAGACAATTTCAGCAGCTTCCCTACTTCAGCCAATTTATATGTCCTAATTCAAGCCCTTAGAATGCTCGTACTAATCTTTCAATTTTAAAGGTAAAAGCAGCCACATGAAAATAAAAGCTTACTTTATATTAAAACACACACACACACACACACACACACAATGAGTGATGGAAAGATGACCTCAAGTATACTCAGTAAGAATTATGTAAAATCATAAATTTTAAACTGGACATGGTGGCTCACTTCTGTAATCCCAGTACTTGGGAGGCTGAGATAGAGGATTGCGGGTTCCAGGACAGCCTCAGCAAGTGAGACTCTCATCAGCCCTGTTTCAAAATTAAAAATAAATCAGGGCTGGGGTATGCTGGGGGGTAGCTTGGAGTTAGAAGTTCCCTGGTTTCAATCTCTAGTACCACCAAAAAAAAAAAAAAAAAAAATCATAAGTCCTAGATGCAGCTATAGTAATATTAGAGACTACACATTGAATCTTTAAATAATTGCAAATCCATTCTGGGGATAGTGCTGAGTGGCCTGGTTTTAGATGCTATGAGAGGCAGCACTAGGGTTGTATCATTTAAGAAGCACTGCTTATGTCACAGATGTCCTAGCCAGTCACATGCTATGCTTCACAGAAATTCTAAAAAGGAAGCATCTTTATAATGTACATTTTAATGTCAATTGATCATAGATACATTGAATTTTTAACCATTTTGTTTTAGTAAATATATGTAATAATATATTTTAGAACATTTTTAAATCAGCTCTTTCCCCACTAATTACATGATGTTTGCTTTTTATGCCTTATAAAATCCTCACTCACTCTTTGTCTCTCTCTCATTTTATAATACTCATTTTTTTTCCTGAAACTCACACTGGATCAAGCTATTTCATCTAAACTTTGCCATAGATCCTTCACTATATTCTGCTGCCTGGGGTATTGAATTTGATGAAACATTCCTTGTGAGTAGAAAACAAAAACAACTATAAGCAATCAGATACAGAAAGCTTCAGAATATTTCTGGAAGGGAGTCAACATAAAAAGAGCACTGAAATTACTATTAATAAAAAAATCCCTAGGATTAATGTCAATATTATTATTTTCCTCATTTACTTCAAGTAGGAAAAACAGGTCACATTAACTACCATTTTTTTTGATGATTTACATAATTACTTAAACTTATAAATTACAAAATGTTAATGAAATATTAATAAAATTCTGAATTTAGGTACAATCTTCTCTTCAGGATTTCAGAAGTTACTATTGATATTTCTTATGTAGGTGTCATTATTATTAACACTATCTATTATTAGTTGCCAGTCTGCTTAGGCATTAATCCCCAGTGTACTCCATATATGCTTCAAATTGAATATAAAGAAAGAAAATTTCTATTTAATGAAAAAGTGTTTTCTAAACATACAAAATATAAGAAGACATAAAATATATATTCCAAATGCCAAGATCTTATAGTAGGGAAATAAATCATAAGATAAGTGACATTTTTCTGATAATTACCTAAGATATTATACTGAATAATAATAATAATAATAATAATAATAATAATAATAATAATAACAACATATTCACTCCTTCATTTTCAACAATTTTTCTTCAAAACTGTCACTTGTATCTGATGTCAAGAATAAGAGTAGGGTCACTCTCTAGAAACCTATTAAACAACAGAGTAGGATTCAATAATGTAAATGTCACAATAAAAGTATTACAAAGTGCTGAGGAAATACTATTATTACTATTATTACTATAGCTAAGAGAAGAGAAAGTCTGAACAAGAAGCAAATATCTGGAAAGAATGGTTTTCAATAAATTTGTACTTGTCCAGTATTAATCTGCTTTTATCTACTTTATATAGCTTATTCTTTTTATTTTCAGTAAAATAAATTGCATCTTCAGAAATATGTATACATTTGTTGACTTTCACAATTTTCATTCCTAAAAGGTTGTAGAATATACATTAGTAAGATAATTGCCTTTGGATTATGATTCTAAAAGCTACATATAATCATCTATACTTAAATATTATAAGAAAATTCTAGTGAGAAAAGCTTAAAAATGAATAAATGAACAAAAATCCCATTCTACTATGGCTTAATTAGCAAAAATAGTCATAAAAGTTCACCCCAAGTATCTGAAGCAAAATGGAAACTACCCAAGTGCCTCGTTAGAGAAAGGGAATTACATGCTATAATCCCCTTGGGGAAGGAGAAGTCTAAGGGTTTACTGCCCCTTCTTGATTCCTGTCCCCTACTGAGTTCTAAAGATCTCTCCTTTCTCATCCCACAAGAAACCTGGGGCCTTATGGATGCTAATCCTCAATTGAAACAGAGTCAGGCCTTGTCTGGACCTCTTCTACAGGACAATATATCATGTCCTTGTTTAGTGTTCCCAGGAATTTAGAAAAATTAAAGGTATAACTCTAAATTTCATAGCTTGATGAATTATTTTAAATATCTACTTTACCTCCCTACACACACACACACACATACACACACACACACACACACACACATAAGCACAAACATGCACACTCACAAAACACATGCACATATAATGCAGGCAATAATAATATATATGCTACAAATTATATCTGGTATATGGTAACTCAAAGTCCCATGTAATACATTTTATGCAATTCACTATTGTCAAAATTAGGAAAATAAAGACAATAGTATTATTTTGCCATAGTAGTTATATATATATATATATATATATATATATATATATATATAAATGCAATTTTATTAATATTGATTGTTCTCATAGATATCATTTAAAATATTATTTTAAAATGAAAATGTCAGTACTCACAAGTCAAATTAACTCATCTATTCTTCTGAAAAATCCTTATTTTTGAGTCAAAGTCAATACAGTAATCAAAATTACTTGTTCAAAGAATAGTTCTAAATCTAATATGTAGATGGAGTCATTCAAAGTATTTGGGAAACAACAACTTTATACTGGTTCTTAGCATAGATTACAGTTTGTTCCTGCCCTAGTCTCCAGCGTTGTTTCTGCCACTTGTTTCAGCAACCATATTATGCTTTCCAGTTTTCAATGTTTTTGTACATGTTAGGCCTTCAGAATACATCCCTTCACTTCCCTTGTATATCTCAGAATTTTCTCCTTACACTGCTTTAAATATAAGCCTAATTAGTCTCCTGTGGGATATCTTTCCTGAACTAACCTCTTCACTGTGTTTGAGAGATGTGCTACATCTCTCTGAACCACCGATTTGCATATTGTATTTTATTACAAATACTGCTTCTATTCTTCACCTTTGGAGAGGGGATTTCTTGAGGACAGAGAATATTATTTTTTATCTTGCTGTTTTCCTAATGCCCAGCAAACTACTCTATGCATTAGGAAACCAGTCTTGAGAGATTAATCTTAGTCAATGGCCTATATTTAAAAATCACATTAATTCATCATGGAGCAAAAGTTAATATGTTATTGTTATGCTGCTAATCAATTAGTTCATCTTATTCTACTGTTTTGATGATTGTTGCAAAACAATTTGTAATTAGAATGATAAGACAGAAGAGCTAAATTTAGAGAGAAATGCCATCCCTTCAGTAGAAATATTATATGGCAAGAAGATTAGGGATTAGAAGTCAGGCCAGGGATTAGAAGTCAAGAAAACTAGATTCTTGTTTCTTGACTTTTTACCTACATTTATATGACTTTCTATTTCTTCATCAGTATAATGAAGTAGGGGAGCTAAATGCCTTATCCAGTTTCTTTACCTCTGTGATTTTAACAATTGTTGATTTGTTCATCTCTTACTTCCTCTGCCCATCTTCCCCTGGTGAACTTTAATTTTTAAAAAAAAAAATAATTCAAGTGAATATAAAAAACTGAAATATCAATGTATTAGTTATATAAATATTATATAAGAAGTTTCTGAAATACCTGTCACATTTTTATTTCAAAAACAGTACAATAGAAAGGACAGTGTAGTCTCTCAGATCCCTAGTCTGATGGAGGCACCACTCCTAGGATCTTCCCATGTAAGCCCATCTTTAGGACTCCCACAGCAGGAGAAGGGGACAAAGGTACTCTTATATGCCACCTTAGATTATTTTACCTGGAAAGACACATATCACCTCCAATCACATTTTATCAGCAAAAGCAAGGTACATGGTCACAAATAATGACGGGGGGGATATATGTCCCAAAAGAAAAAAAAGTAAAGCAAAGAAAAGCAAAACAAGACAAAACAAACAAAAAACAAAGTTCTTGGTCTATCACTTATTCCTCATAAAAGAAAGAAAAAAGTATATTATTTGTGTTACCTGCTTCTTCTCCTCTGACTTCATCTGTATACATTACTCCATGAAATTAGAAATAATTCTAGTTTCCAGTAAATTTCTAAATTCAATTTTAAGAGCACATCACAAATATTCCCACAGTCTTCTTCTCTACCACCACTTCATGCAGAAAACTAGGTTGGTTCCTATTTTTTCAGATATGTAACATAATCATCTAGGACCCCCTTGAAGCAAAATTGGGGTTAAAATAATCCACATTAATTTTTGGAGATATGTGGTTCATTTGAACTCCAGAAAGTTATCAATTTAATAATTTATTCACCACACTCATCTTAAAGCATATTTATGTTAGAGAAGAAGGTCTAGAATTGGTTGAGTCCAAAGCAAAAGTGGCATTTAGAAAGTTTCTAAGCAAAATAATACAACACAAACACACAAAAAAAAAATAAAGAAAAAAGAAAGAAATTTTACTTCAGCCTCAAACAACAGGTAGAGTAGAAAAAGTATTTTTACTATAAGAAGGTAGAATAAAATTGATCAAAGAGATAACAATGCCAGGCTTAATAGTGCATGACTATAATTCCAGTACCTGGGAGGCTGGGACAGGAGGATGGCAGGTTTGAATCTTGCCTTAGCAATTTAGTGAGACCCTGTTTCAAAATAAAACTAAAGTAGGGATGGGAATGTAGCTGAGAGATAGAATGCCCCTGGGATCAATCTCCAGTATCCTCTCACCCCTCCACACACATATGTACACACAGATAACAGTAATAAGAAAGTTTGGGATTTATTTTATTTATTTATTTATTTATTTATTTATTTATTTATTTATTTATTTATTTATTTATTTATTTATTTATTTATTTATTTATTTATTTATTTTGCGGTACTGGGGATTGAACTCAGGGGCATTCTACCTCCGAGCTACACCCCCAACCCTATTTTTTATTCTTTATTTTGAAACCGAGTCTCACTAAGTTGCAGAGTGCCTCACTAGGTAGCTGAGGTTGGTCGCGAACCTGGATCCTCCGGTCTCAGCCTCCCGAATGCTGGGATTACAAGCGTGCGCCACCACGCCCGGCTTTGGGATTTATTTTAGAAGGTAGTAACTGAGTACTTGTATTAAAATTATAGTATGCCCCTTTTCTTTTTCTTTTAAGATAAAATAGGGGAAAACAGAAAATTAGGCCAGAATATACAAAAATTTGAATGTCAGCTGTAAAATATGAGATGTATATATGTCTTCAATTGTCACTTTTGGTAGTGACATGAAAAAAGAAGGAAGAATGGAAACTACAACCAAACTTTGGAATGGATGTCTGAAGGGGAGAATTTTTAGTAGAGAAACTGGCACCGAAAAAAAAAAAATGTACACGCCACCCTGAATAATAAATGATTAACTGATTAGATATGGAAGGAAGAAAAAATGCAAGATGGCACTATGAGGTTGAACCTCAGAAACTAGAAAATGTTCAGAGCATTAAACAAAGTATAACTTAGAAGGAAGTGTGAGTTTTAGGGAATAGCATCTAAAATTACTTTTAAAACCTTAAGATTGATAATCAGATAATGGAGCTGAAAATAGACCATTTGACAGAAATGGAAAAGGACATCATATATAGACAGATATACACACACAGATGTTTGAGGGTAGAAGTTATATAAGTAGATACAATCATTAAGGGAATAAGTACAAAGCTATAAGAGAAGAAAGCCTATAATGGACCACATTTGCAGGACATAAGGAAGAGGAAGAGAAAACAAATGTGAGAAAATGTCAAATTATAGTATGAAGTATCTTAGTTATAACTGTCCTGCAGTATGAATGGGTAATTGGTTTTAGTTTATATTTCACATGGAACATTACTTGTCAACAGACATTTTGTAGAGGGAATATTAGAATTGTCATTAGAATGACCAGACTGCATTACTCTGCCACTCACTGACTTTGTAAACCCAGGCAAATTTATTACCTTTTTTTTTTTAACTAAACTCCTCGTCTGCCCAATATGAATGCGAACATCAAATACATATGTTTGTTCTAGGATACATAAGGTAATGCTTACAACAGGACCTGTCTTTGTTACTAATAAAATTAATATTCATTCCAGAGTCAGGGATTTTTAATCAAGTTAGCTCCACATTATCTGGTAGATGAGGCAACTCTACTAAGTGTCAAATAAACATTTGTTATAGTCAGGACTGGGGAAAGAAAGACACTGAACTGGGAATGTCAACTGCAATTTAACTAGACTTGCTGTCCATCCTGAATGGCCTTTTAACTTCTTTAGCTTAACCTACTTACACTCATTACCCTATAAGCCCTTTATACTAGGCACTATTAATTTCTTTGTTACATTAGTTATTGGATCTGATCAATCAAATATGGATTGTTCCTGTTATTTGGGGACAAATAGTTACTATTTTAGTCAGCTTTCCTGTCACTATGACCAAAATACCTGACAAGAACAACTTAGAGGAGGAAAGGTTTATTGGGCTCATGGTTTCAGTCCACAGGGCCAGCTCTGAGGCAGAAAATGGGGACAAGGCAGTGGCCAAAAGGGTGGAGTGCATGGAGGAACACTGCTCTCACACCATGGCAGCCAGAAGCAGAGAAAGAGAGGGAGAGGCACCCATGTAGTTCGCAAACCACACCCCAATGACCCGCTTCCTCCAGCCATGCCTCACCTCTGAGACTTGCTGCACTGGAGACATGATCTTTTGGGGAATATTTTACATCCAAACCTCAGCACTTTGAGTAATACTAAAATTAGCATGTAACTTGCATTTTCACACTTTAAAAATGAACAAAGTTAGTAGTAGTACAATAGACTCTGCAGTATCAGAAATCAACTAGTATAAAATAGAATAAAGGCAGAATGTAAACATGTTGCCCTGTTCTTTAAGGAATCACCATAGCTGATCCCTTAAGAAGTTTAAACAGGAGGCTAAAAAGGGATTTTCTACCAGCAATCTCATTCTTATTGTATTTTTATTTCTTCCCTCTGGAAAATGATGTTTCCGAGAGAAGACTGTTATATTCTCATTGGGATGGAGAGAAGAGGACTGATAAAAAGCTGATGAGTTGATGCTAAGGACACAGTTGGCTGGCTAATATTTTGTGGGACACAATAAGTTTTCCTAATAAAAATGGGACGAATTTTTTGGTGCAAAAAGCAAAAGTAAATCACTTGTATTATATAATTGCCAAATCCTACTGCACTCAATAAATACATTGTTATGCACCTACTATTCTAAATGAATTCATTTTAAACTAATTCTTGATAAAGTTTGAAAAGCATAAACCAAAGCAAATATAAATAATCTACCTTTACTTAAGCAACTTTATTTCAGATTTTCTGCTGAGGTTTGACTACCCAGCTATTATTACAGTCATTTCATTGACCCATGTCCCATTTAAGTGGATGTGTTCACTACTGTTATTGGTACCTGACAAAGGGTTGAGTGGCGGGGTGTTTGATAATATTTCCATGGCAGTATTACAAGCGGTTGATAAAGCCAGGCCTCTAGGGTCCAATTTTCTGAAACTCATGGGGAAAAATAGGAGCTGGAACTGAACTACCTGGTTATATATTTTTTTCATTGTTGCAGGGAGACTATTTTCGAGAATGATTGTGACAGGAATAAAAAGACAAGGACAAGCAGCCCCAAACTGTCAAAATCCTAGCATTCTTGCAGCTGCTTTGCTGATATATGCCAATGCCTTATGCCAAAAAAGAAAAAAAAGTTTCTTTTCTCAAAGATGATGTCAACATATCTGGCGCATGGTATAAGGGACAATGTGGATGCTATTGTTTATTGTTTTTAATTTTAAGGAGATATTAAATTCCCCATAATAAGATCAGAACACCCCGACCACAATCTTTTACTAAGTGCTTATTGACCCCAACTTGAAAAGCAAGTATAGAGAACTTTCTCTTTTATCTATCACATTCAGTCCAATTATTAAGTACCTCCTGTATCCCAGGCTCTGCACTCTAGTAGCACAGAACTTAGAATTTTATTCCTCACTAACTCCCTGCCAGGCTGTTATTGTTGTCATTCTGGAGGATAAGAAAACTGTCTCTCAGAGAGGTTCAGTCCTTTGTTCACCATTCATGACTTTGAAGTGGTATCGCCCTGCTTTTAGGTCTGGTCCTACTTGAATCTAAAAAGGTCTGTGCTCTTCATTATAACACAGCTGCTTCCCTTCCCCCGCAGAAAACCAAATAATAATAAATCTAAATCATAGAGTGGATCAGAGCAAGAATAGGAGCTGAAAATAGTAGGAGAAGAGAATGGGAGGGGAGAGAGAAAGAAAGAGAGAGAAATTGAGACTGAGATTTTGCTTGCCTCTGACTTTAAAAAAAAAAAAAAAGGCAATTTTTTCTTAATTTGCCGAATTAATGAAATAAAGAGCCAATGAAAGGTTATATTTTTCCAAAAGAATATCTACTAAGTGGGTGTTAGCCAATTAAATCAATAAAAGGTGGCAAAAATTGATGTGGGAAAGTCACCTAATATAGAATAGTTCCAGGCTAATTTAGAAAAAAAAGGCATTTAGAAAGGATTGTCAGGCTCCTTTGCTTAATTATTATGTAGAATTTTAATTTAGTAATGTCCCATGTGGCTGACTTTTAAGCTATCTAAAGCTTAACCATATATTTAGTGAAATATTTTAAACAGATCTTCATGTACTGGATTGCTATTTATTTTGCATTTGATATGGGAGGTTTTTTAAAATACTTTTATTGGTGCATAATAGTCTCACATCGCAGTGTAGTTCACAGTGATAGTGACACACATGCATATCGCACTTCGTGGCCTTTTCCCCAGCTCCCTCCCCACTTCCCTCCTTCCCTATACAGGATCTTGAGATAAGCATTGGTGTTCTCACATAGACACATAATGTCCGTGGAAGTGTTTCCTTCATTAATTCTCCCTTTTCTTCCACCCCTGTTCAAAATCACCTCCCTCACTCCACTGGAGTTTCTCCTCCATTATCTAAAGTCCTCTTATATCTCAATTACTCCCTGGCTTTCCACATAGGAGAGAAAACACATGACCCTTCACTTTCTGTAACTGGCTAATCTCATTAGCATAACCTTCTCCAGGTCCATCCATTTTTCTGCAAGGAAGGCTTTTTGATTTGGACATAAAGGTGCTATTCAAGACTCAACAGTAAGAAGGTCCTGGACTCTAGAGCTGTTTGCTTTCTGTATGGCCTTACAGATACTTCTTGAGTTTCTGTACCTCATTTATCTCATCTGCAAAAAGGTAAGAGTAAAATGTTGTAAGGTGTTTGTGAGGGTGAAGTTAGATATGCATAGATATGCATGTTATAAACAATTTTATGCCAATGAAAATGGTGACTGTAATTTGCACACTTTCAATTTGGGCTCATAAACCAACAGAAGGTTCAACTTTATTATGATGATAGATATTGTTCATTTTAGTGGATTTTCTGAGTTTTCTCTTTTTATTCACTGTTTTTTTTTTTTTTTTTAGCTGTAATTTTGACACCCGAATGAATAGGAGTTTGAGGGTTTTTGGTTTTTGCATTTCTTTCTAAATTTGTTGTAATAGATTATGAATTTTGGACTCAGAAGGATTATAGATTTTGGAATTTTGATGATCAGTGAGTAAATCTTCACCTCTGCAATACCCTTGGTATGTGTTTTGTGGAGATATCATTTAGTTTCTCTGAACTCATTTCCTCATTTATAAATTGAAGCATGAGAATTCAGAAAGATTTGGCATGTAAAGATGATGGTGTACCCAGATGGACTGCACCATTTTTTATGTTATCAATTTTGCATTGCAGCTCCAAGTCCAACAGATACACTTCCTTCTATGTAATTTTGTTATACAGGCCTGAGTAGAGTAACTTAAAACAACTGTAAGTAGAGAATGACCAGAATAATGAATACATAGGTACTCCTAAAAGAGAGGAGAGTACCAGATTTTCACTTTTGTCCTAAGTGCTCTTTGGTGTTGCAATAATTGACCAGCAAGATTCTTTTTGCAGTGGTCAGCTGTTAGGGTTTAACTTGCCTCCCTCAACAGCAGAACTTGACTAGGCAGAACATCAAAGGCCACAGCTCAGATCCCAGATTGACTTGGAGCATGATCTTAGCAGAGCACTACTTTCTTATTATCTTATGCATGGAGAAAAGTAAATATGTGACTCATTAGGAATACTTTGTGTTTACCTTGTCCCAAACAAATGGGCATATTAAAAGATTCATTCAATGATATTCCCACTCAATGATAATTCTCCGTTAATTT
>PVLC010031772.1:0-18572 GCA_004027655.1 Graphiurus murinus | reverse complement strand
AAACCGAGTCTCACTAAGTTGCAGAGTGCCTCACTAGGTAGCTGAGGCTGGCCGCGAACCTGGATCCTCTGGTCTCAGCCTCCCGAATGCTGGGATTACAAGCGTGCGCCACCACACCCGGCTTGTAAATCTTTTTACTATCTGGCTTAATACAAGAGAGCTGGATTCTCATACTTGTTTCTGCTTTCAACTTGTTGTGATATCTCATCATTTAGTCCCTGGACCATTGTACACTCATAAATGAATGAGAATGTAAAGGCACATCATAGTATTATGTGAATTGTATTATGAAAATTGGCTTGATTTATATGGATCATTAAATGGGTCTGAGATCTTCAGGGCTCCTCACACCAAACTCTGAGAACTGCTTGACTAGAGTGTTAACCTAGGAAATAAAGAGGTATTTAGGAGGTGAGCTTGGTGGTGCACACTTATAATCCAAGTACTTGGGAGGCTGAGCCAGGAGGATCACAGGTTTGTGGCCAGTCGCTACTTAGTGAGGCCCTCCTCAACTTATTGAGACCATGTGTCAAGATAAAGAATAAAAAGTAGGAGCCAGGCGTGGTGGCGCACGCTTGTAATCCCAGCATTCGGGAGGCTGAGACCAGAGGATCCGGGTTCGCGGCCAGCCTCAGCTACCTAGTGAGGCACTCCGCAATTTAGTGAGACTCAGTTTCAAAATAAAGAATAAGGAGCCGGGCGTGGTGGCGCACGCTTGTAATCCCAGCATTCGGGAGGCTGAGACCGGAGGATCCGGGTTCGCGGCCAGCCTCAGCTACCTAGTGAGGCACTCTGCAACTTAGCGAGACCCGGTTTCAAAATAAAGAATAAAAAAATAGGGCTGGGGGTGTAGCTCGGAGGTAGAATGCCTCTGAGTTCAATCCCTGGTACCACAAAAAAAAAAAAATAAATAAAAAATAAAGAATAAAAAATAGGGCTGGGGGTATAGCTCGGAGGTAGAATGCCCCTGAGTTCCATCCCCAGTACCGCCAAAAAAAATAAAAATAAAAAGTAGGGCTAGGGGTATATATCTCAGAGGTAAAATGCCCTGGAGAGAGAGATTTAGGAGATAAAACAGAGGATTTGATAATTGATGTATTTGCTGGAGAGTAGTGAAGAAGAGGGAGACGTCCTGGCTGACTCTTTGGTTTCTATCTTACACAACTGGGCATACTATAGTGGAAGAGGACGAGGTTTAGAGGGTATGAAGTTTGTTTTTGAACCTCTTATGATCTCTTAGTTACAAATGGAGAAATGGTCAGAACATCTCAGTGGGTTAGAGATGTAGCTCAAGGGTAGAACACCCCTTGGTTCAATCCCTGGTACCAAAAAAATTATATCTATATATAGTATAGTTTACATATATGCATACAAATACAGAGGTGTGTGTACACTTATCATATTTTATATATAGTGTAACATGATATATAGAATGAATCATTTTAACAGATTCTGTTACTATATGAGTATAATATAATTTATTTAGCCATTCCTATATTTATGGTTGCTTTTATTTATTTTTTTATGAAAAAAATTATTTCATTTTATTTTCATTGGTGCATTGTAATCATACATCTTTGCTTTTATTTTTCTGCAGTCACTAACAATTCTGCTAAAAAACTAACTTACACACACTACCCTGGGCTCGTATGACAGTTATTCTACAGGTTGGGAAACAAGAAGGGTATGCTTATCTAAAAAATGTTTTTGTGTTGAGAATTGAACCCAGGAATCTTCTAACTCCAAGCTACACCCCAGACATTTTTATTTTGTTTATGTTGGAACGGAGTCTCACTGAGTTGCTAAGGCTAGCCTTGAGTCTTGCTGAGTTGCTGAGGCTAGCCTTGAACCTGTAATCCTCCTGTCTTAACCTCCCAAGTACTGAGATGATAGCATGCGCCACCACACAGAGTGCTCATCTAAAATTTTGAAGGATACTACTCAAGCTTTTTACATTTTAATATATATTACCAAATGGCTCTCCCAAAATGGCTGTACCAATTTTTCCTCCTACCAGCAGCATGTGAAACTAACAACTACCCATTTCTTCATATCTTCAACAATGCTTTTTTTCCATTTTATGTTATTTTAACTTTGGTAAGAATACTTAACGTGAACTCTACCCTCTTAACAAAGTTGTAAGTTCACAATGTGGTATTAATATCAATAAGCATAATGTTGTACAGTCGAGTATGTACAAAGAAAGAATGGACAAAGGTTCATTTTACATCCACCTGCAGCTCCATGGCAGGGATGCTTGTCCAGAGGAGAAATGCAGAAGAAATTTAGATAGCTGTATATTTCCATGGTTGGGATGCCACTATGGAAAGATTGACAGCTGAGTGAGGACAGATGTTAATCTGATCCCAAACCGTTTTTGTTTTGTCTCATTTGTTTGTTTTAAAAGCCTAGTTTTGTCTTTTTCTCTTTTTCTTTTCCCTCAAAATTACTAGAGAAATCCTCAAAGTACATAGAGATTGATAAGATCATTGGTAATTCTGCTTCTATCTCTAAAAATCTCTCCCCTTGGGTGTATATTAAATAATTGGGATTACTTTAAAATAGTGGACCTAAAAAAGGAGAAGCGTATCTTCTTCTGTAACACAGGCTGGCCTCAGTATAAGTTAAAGGATGGTCAAAGATGGCCCAAAAATGGGACCATAAGTTTTAATACTAAAAATCAGCTTGATCTGCATTGTAAGCAAAAAAGAAAGTTTACAGAAGTGTCATATGCTCAGACTTTTATGGCTTTATATTTAAACCCAAAATTATATGAAAATTGTAAGATCTTTTATGCAGATGCTCCTCATAAATTAAAGGAGGATGAGCCAGACCCAGTGGAGGATTTATTATTGAGTGCTCCAAATAGATCTCCTCCAACACCTGCAACTACAACTGCAGAACCAATAGCTTCCTCAGAGTTTTCTACAAAGTCCCTGAGAAGAGCTCTACAGGCTCTTCTGCTCCTCTTTCTCCAATAACTTCCCCTGCCACACCACCTCTTTATAAGCCTGTCTGTCCTCCATTTCCAGACGAACCCAGCCCTGCTGGTATAACCAGGAGTGGCACATGTTATCATCCAACTAACTCTAAGCCTTCAAATATGTGTCCACTTCGAGAGGTGGCAGATGGGGAATGAAATACATTGAGAGTACATGTTTCTTTTTCTATGACTGAGCTAGTCCAGATATATTGAGAGTAAATGTTTCTTTTTCTATGACTGAGCTAGTCCAGTGTAGAGAAAGATTGGGTCGATTTTCAGAAGACCCTTATAGGTTTATAAATGGGTTTCAAGACCTGAGTATTATTTTGATCTTACGTGGATGGATCTTCATGTAATCCTTTCCACTTGCTACACTCCTGAAGAAAAGACTCATATACAGGAAGCTGCAAAGGCATATGGTGATGAAATCTATGCCTGAGATCAAGGACAGCCTACGGAGAAGAGGCTATTCCTGGTCCGAGGCTGAACAGGACCCTTTCTGATCAGCCCTCTAACCAACTGGACATCACAATGGAGGAGCCTCAGGTAACTCTTGACGTGGCAGGTAAAAATATCATTTTTCTTTTAGATATGGGGACTAAGTTTTCTGCTCTGCTTGCCTCTCATGGGCCTCTTTCAGATAAAACATGTATTGTAACTGGGGTTGACAGCATTCTAAAGGTCAAAAGGTTCACAATGTCTTTAATGTGTAGATTTGGAGAGCTAATTTTTACACAAACCTTAGTTCTTCCTGAATGTCTCACTCCTTTACCAGGAAGACACTCAGTTCCCTGGGAGCAATTCTTAATTTAGCACTGAGACACGCTTCCCCATTCCTAGGTGCATTAATAGAAAAGCCAGAAAAAGACAGCAATAGATCCTCAGATCTAGAATATTGAAGTCCCAGGAGAAGCAATTAATGCTCAGCCTATTTTTATTTCAATAAAAACCCCAAAGGTTTAGCCCCACAAGCGGCAGTATCCTTTCAAGCCAGAGGTGCATCAAGGCCTTCAGCCTCTTATTAATGTTTCTCAAATATGGTCTTTTAGTCTGCTACTTCTCCCCATGCAACACACTCATTCTCCCAATGTTAAAGCCAAATGGGAAATATCAACTAGTTCAAGATCTAATGACATTTAATGAGGCTGTAGTTCCACTACATCCTATAGTTCCAAATCTGCATACTATTTTGACTCAGATACCAGGTGAATCTAAGTATTTCACAATTTTAGATCTCAAGGATGTATTCTTCTGTGTTCCACTGCATCTGGATTCACAGTATCTGTTTGCTTTTGAGTGGACTGACCCTGACGGCATGGAAACTGCCTAGTACACTTGGACAGTACTGCCTCAGGGTTTTAGAAACAGCCCCCCATCTGTTTAGAAATACTCTAGAAAAAGGACTCACATTCATATCAGCTTCTCCCAAAATGAAAGGGTCCTTTCCAGGTTCTTCTTAACACTCCCACCACTGGTAAGCTACAGAAACACAATTCCTGGATTCATATATCTAGAATTAAACCTGTCCCCCTTGAGACTTCACAGGATCAAGGCCCTGAAATCAGCAATAAGCCTCCAGATGCTAAAATGACCTGCAAATGCTATTCCTGTGAGCCTTTCAAGTACTATTCAAGAAAACTGGATCAGGATAAGTTTTATTCTTGTGCTTTCCCTTGTGGCTGAATTATGCCTATCCAGACTAAAAAAATATCAACTTATTTGTCGCCTAATCTTTACATCATTCTTCCAGATAAAAGAAAACTTTTTCATGGATTGGGTACAACAGTATGAAAGAGATACAAATAAAAGTACCTGTTGGATTTGTGGGCCAACACCCACTTCCAGTCCATCTAAATTACCTTGGTGGATGTTCCCCTTTCCAGAAAGTGATTGGTTAACATCTTGATGGGATAAAATTATCCTTTTCTTGGTTGGTATACCTTGCATCAGTATATTCTTCTGTTGTTTAGCTTGCTGTTGTCTAAGGCTAATATTTGCATGTTTATGCCTTCTATTCCAGAACATCACAGGATGATGGTTCAGCAGCCAACAAAAAGAACAGACCTCCCCACATCCCCTTTAGATCAGTTAAGGCGAGGCTTTTGGTCCCTTGTCAGCTATGAAGAAATTACAGAATGTAACTTCACTCTTTAGGGGTTATACCCTTAAGATAAAGAGACCAAAAGTCTCAGAGGGGGAGATGATAAGGTAGAATAGAAGGAGTAAAATTTAGGCAGAAAAGAGACATATTGGGAAGGAAAAGAAAAAATGTGGTTTTGTTTTAATAGAGCTTGCTCATCCTTAAAAACAAGGCTCATTCTTTTTTTTTTTTTTTTTTTGCAGTACTGGGGATTGAACTCAGGGGTGCTCTACCTCTGAGTTACACCCCCAGCCCTGTTTTTTATTCTTTATTTTGAAACCGGGTCTCGCTAAGTTGCGGAGTGCCTCACTAGGTACCTGAGGCTGGCCGCGAACCCAGATCCTCTGGTCTCAGCCTCCCGAATGCTGGGATTACAAGCGTGCGCCACCACGCCCAGCTTACAAGGCCCATTCATAATGGGCTGACTCCATGTTGGAAGTCCCTAAGGTGATTTTTTCAAAGCTCCATTTGCCTTTCAAAAGGCAAATGTAAGAAAGACACCACATCCCAGACTTCCTGTCTCCATTCCTGATAGTTTTACCTAAATTTTTCACCTTCTCTTTAAGACCCCAAGGGTGGGGGACCAATATCCCATGCTGCCCCAGGTTTCCTATTCCCTGCCCTGGACCCCAAAGCCAGCCCTTCTCCAGGTGTGATATAAAAAGGATGAGAGACCATGCACCCTCTCTCTTTCATCTGCGATCCCGGAGACTTCTGAGGTGACTTGTGCCTTTTCCCCTATGTACCTGTGCCTTTCCCTTAAAATAAACTCCTGCCTTTGTCCCTATCTGGTGTGTGTTGAAATTCTTTTCACCACAGACGCCAAGAACCCATGAGAGTTATCTTGCTGACCCACAACAGAACCTTTAAGAAATGGAAGTCTCACATAGCAGGAGTTCTTCCTTTCATTGAAGACACACTTTTGAAGGGGATTGTATTAGTCAGATTTCCATTACAGTGATAAAATACCTGGGGAAATCAACATAAAGGAAGAAAGATTTATTTTGTCTCATGGTTCCAGAGGTTTCAGTCCATAGTCGCTTGGCCCGGTTGCTTTTAGGCCAGTGGTGAGAAAGTGCATTCTTGTGGAAGTACATGACAAAGGAAAGCTGCTCATTTCACCTCATGGTGGCTGAGGGAGGAGAGAGAGAGAGAGGAGAGAAGAGGAGAGGAGAGGAGAGGAGAGGAGAGGAGAGGAGAGGAGAGAAGAGGAGGAGAGGAGAGGAGAGGAGAGGAGAGGAGAGGAGAGGGAAGAGGGGAGAGGGGAGAGGGAAGAAGAGAGAGAGGAGAGAGGAAAGAGGAAAAGGGAGAGGGGAGAGGGGAGAGAGAGCGAGTATCAGGCCCCAGAATCCCACTATCCCCTTCCATGGCACACTCCCAGTGATCTTCCTCAAAGTAGGCCACATCGCCAAAGTTTTCCACCACCTCCCAGAAGTGTTACTAACTGGGAATCAAATCATTAACACATGAACCTTTGGGGGATATTCCAGATCCCAACTATAACAGTGATATTGGGACCTCAGCACCTTCTTTTCCTCTCTTTTGGGTCTGGCCATGAGGTATGTGGCTTTTGCTCCTCAACACACTTCCTCCATAAGATGCTGGCTCACCAGATGGCTAAAGCAAAAGGGCTGACTATGGACTGAAATCTCTGAAACCATGTCCCAAAATAAACCTTTTCTCTTTATATGTTGATTATCTCAAATATTTGCTATAGTAATGGAAAGTTGACTAACATGAGTTTCACTATTTTAGATACTTCATTCAAGTGTAGCCATGCAGTATTTTTCCATTTGTGACTGACTTAGGTGACTTTGCATAATGACCTCAAAGTTCATCCACACTATTAGATTATCCACACTGAAGGATTATCTTCTCTTTAAAAGGTGAATAATATTCTATTATGTACACGTACCATGTTTAATCTGTTCCTGGACCTTACATTGTTCCTACCATTTATCCATTGTGAATAGGGCTGTAATGAATATGAGAGTGATAGTGTTCCTTTGAGATCTTGATTTCAATATTTTGAGATAGATAGCCAGAAATTGGATTGCTGGATCATATGATAGTTCTTTTTTTTATTTCCTCAGCAACTCTTGGCTTTGGAGGAGAGGAAATCGGTCATGCTGTCACATCTACAGCCCAGTTGTGCCAAGACAGTGGGATTTGGCTGTGTACATGAAAAAGGAAGTACCTGGAGACAGTAAGGGAGACATACAGATTATTGGGGAAAGCTGACAAGAGATCAGTGACTATTCCAAAAAGAGTTCACTGGGGAGAGGCTGACAGATAGAACCTCTGTCCCTCACACTGCTTTCCTAAGTAGTGCCTCCTTTCCCTCACAGTGTTGTGTACAGTGGGGGCTGCCTGCATAATGACACATATTCTTTCCAAAGTGCCTTCAGTTCCATGCCTATCACCACTCAGAGAGAGGTCTTATATGTCAGGCTGCAGAATCTGTGACATCATCAACATCAGCTTGCTTAGTTTGCTTGTATGACCAGCACCACAAGGAGCAACTGTCCCTGCATACACAAGAAAGTAGTGTTCTAGAGCTGGGTGGGGTGGCGCACGCTTGTAATCCCAGCATTTGGGAGGCTGAGACAGGAGGATCTGGGTTCACGGCCAGCCTCAGCTACGTAGTGAGGCACTCTGATTCAAAAGAAAAGAATAAAATATAGGGCTGGGTGTATAGCTCAGAGGTAGAATGCCCCTGAGTTCAATCCCCAGTACCAAAAAAAAAAAAAAAAACCAAAACAAACAAACAAACAAACAAAAAAACAACAAAAGGGAAAGAAAGTAGTGTTCTACAAACAACACTACCTTCCCTAGTTTCCAGTGTGCATAATAGAAAGCCAGCATCCTTTAAGATAATATGCATCTGACCGGGCATGGTGGCACATGCCTGTAATCTTAGTACTTGGAAGGCTGAGACAGGAGGATTGCAGGTTCAAGAACAGCCTTGGCAACCTAGTAAGGCCCTCTGCAACCTTGTTTCAAAATAAAAAATAAAATAGAGCAAGGGATACAGCTTGGAGGTAGAATGCCTCTGGGTTCAATCCCTAGTAACACACACACACACACACACACACACACACACAGAAAAAAAGAATCTATATGACTTGCATCCTCTTCTGCTTAACAGCCTTATCTCCTAGCATTCTTGGTTTTTTTTTTCCCACTAGTTTCAGCTACACTGGCCTCTTCTCTGCACTTAGAACACAAGAGGCATGCTTTAGTCTTTCTGGCATGCTTTCTCCCAGATATCCCCATGCTTACTATCTTTATTTTTGTTTCAATGTCACCTTCTTAGTGAGACTGACCCTAGTCAATCCTTTCAGTTTTGCACCCATCACTCCATATTCATGACCACTCCCACTCCTTACTATGTTATATTTCTTTCATAGAACATTCCACTTTCCAATGTACTTTATTTATCGTGTGTGTGTGGAGGGGGTAACTGGAGATTGACCCTAGTGACATTCTACTTCCAAGCTATATCCTCAGTACTATTTTATTCTTTTTTATTTTGAAACAGGGTCTCACTAAGCTACAAAGAGCCTCACTAAGTGAACCTGTGATGCTCCCATTTCTTCCTCCCAAGTATTGCCTGGCCCAATGTACTTTATAATGTATTTATTCATTTGGTTTATTATTTATTGTCTATTCCCTCATTCAGTCCATTCAGGCAGCTGTAGTGAATTAGACTGGGTCCATACAAGTTTATTTCTCACAATTTTAGGGGCTGGAAGTCAAAGATCAGGGGGCCAGCATGGTGGGTTTTGGCCAGGGCCCCCTTCTGGCCTGTCAACTTCTAAATTCTTGGGGATTCCTCACAATGAGGAAAAAGTCTCTGGAATCTCTCTCATGAGGGCATGAATTCCACAGATGAAGTCTCTGCCTATCCTCACTATCTAATCTCTCCCAAAGCCCCCCCCCCCTTCTAATACCATTATCTTGGAGGTTAGGATTTCAACATTTGGGTTTTGGGGACACACAAACATTCAGAACATAGTACCCCCTAACAACAATGTTAGCACTAAGCAGGCGGACACTTTTGCCTTTTTGTTTACTAATGAATTCCCAGCACCTGAAACAGTGCTGGCATATAGTAGGCACTAAATAAATAGTTGCCAAGTATGAATGAATGAATGAATGAATGAATGGTCCTTATGACAAAATTATAAAAGCATCTACCTTTAGCCAGGCATGATGGTGCACACTTGTAATCCCAGTACTTAGGTGGATGAGACAGGAGGATGGCAGGTTTAAAGCCAGCCTCAGCAACTTAGCAAGGCCCTGTGCAAATTAATGAGACCTTGTTTCCAAATAAGAAATAAAACCAGGTTGGGGATATAACTTGGTGGTAGAATGTTTCTGTGTTCAATACCAAGTGCCAAAAATAAATAAATAAGTAAATAAATGCATCTCCCCATTTTTCCTAGTACTTCAATAGTTTAACTATATTTACTTATTCTTATTTTACTGATTTATTTATTTTGTGGTGCTAGAGATGAAACTCAGGGACATTCTACTCCCAAGTTAAACTCCCAGCACCCTCTTTTATTTTTGGTTTTGAAACAGGGTCTCACTAGGTTGCTGGGAGTCTTGCAACTTGTCAAGGCTTTTCGCCAGCCCACAATCCTCCTGTTTCAGCCCCCCAAATACTAGAATTATGGGCATGCACCATAATGCCTGGCTACTATTTTCTTAAAGTCCTTGAGATACTGTAAAAACTCTGATATGAATCAGAGTTCTTTCTCTGTCAACTGGCTCTCTATCTCAAGACAATTTATTGAAAAAATCCATCATCCTCTACCCTCCAAAATGTTTCTTGAATCATATTTTGGTTTCTTTTAATCAAGTATTAATTTTGGTTAAAACTAATCATCTCCTTCATTATGGAGAAAGAGAGTAGAATTATATCTTCATTTAGTCAGCCAATGAATATTGGCTATATCAGTACAGTATCTTGGCTATATCTTGTATAGTATCTAATAAAGATACTGTACAAGCTGGGCATGGTGGCACATGCCTGTAATCCCAGTACTTGGGAGGCCGAAATAGGAGGATTGCAGGTTCAAGGACAGCCTCAACAAGTAGTGAGATTCTCATCAACCTAGTGAGATCCTGTTTCCAAATAAGAAATAAAATCAGGCTGGGGGTGTAGCTCAAAGGTAGAATGCCTCTGGGTTCAATCCCCAGTACCACACACACCAAAAAGAATAAAAAATAGGGCTTAGGGTATATCTCGGAGGCAGAATCCCCCTGAGTTCAATCCCCAGTACCGCAAAAAAAAAAAAAAAAAAAAAAAAAAAAGAACACATGGCAGGGTTATTTTTCTGTAGTTTGGAGAGTAATTGTAATTGCAGAAGGACCTTATATATGCTCTCCTTGCATATCAAAGTCAATCACTAAACTGAACTTGAGAAGGAGGGAGCAGGAGGGAGTAGGGCAGGAATTGGGGAAGGGTTAAATGAGAAATGTGTGCATGTATGCCTTTACCAGCTTGTACCCAACAAAGATGTATGATTACAATGCACCAATAAAAAAAATGCAAGCTTGACAGGAGAGCTTAAATTTACTCAGATCAAGCCAAGCATGATGGTGCACTGTGATCCTAGTACTTGGAGGGTGAGACAGGAGGATTGATTGTAGGTTTGAGGAGAGCTTCAGCATCTTAGAGAGACCCTGTTTCAAAATAAATAATAAAATAGAGTTGATAGTCTAGTACGAAGGTTAAAAAGCCTGGTTTCAAGCCCTAGTACAAAAAAAATTGTTTTTACTCAGAATAGAGTGATCCCTAGTTTGATAACTAAAGGCTTATTTATTTGTTTTGCAATGTTGGAGATTGTACTCAGGGCCTCACATATGCTGGGAAAGCACTCTACAATTGAACTACATCCCCAGCCCATTTTTATAGTTTTATTAATGATTTGTGGTACTGGCAATTGAAACCAGGGGCACTCTACCTCTGAGATACATTGTCCAGCTCTTTTTTTAAAACTTTTATTGGTGCATTATAATCATACAACTTGTTGAAGTTCAGGCAGGGTGACAGAGGAATAAATGCACTCAATACTCATTAAACCCTCCCCAATTCCCGCCCCATTCCCTTCCCCCTACCTCCTTATATTCATCTTAGTGGTTGACTTTGATATGTTTGTGAAAGTACAACACGTGCATTAGGGTGTTTCCCTCCCCGCCCCATCACCTTCAGTTAAGTCATCTTTTATGCTCATCTAAGGTTTCTCCTTTGTCTAGAGTCCCTCTTATGACCCAATTTCTCCCTAGCTTCCACATATTAGGGAGAGCATAGGATTTTTTATTCTTTGTGACTGACTAATCTCACTTAACATAATGTTTTCCAGGTGCATACATTTCCCTGCAAATGACATGATTTTGTTCTTCTTTATGGCTGAGTAAAATTCCATTGTGTACATATCCCAAAGTTTTGTAATCCATTCATCTGTTGATGGACATCTTGGCTGGTTCCATAGTTTGGCAATTGCTAATTGTGCGGCTATAAACATAGATACACATGCATTGCTCTGATAATTCTGGTTTCCATTCTTTTGGGTAGACACCCTGGAGTGGTATTGCTTTGTGATGTGGTAGATTCACTCCCATTCGTCTGAGGATCCTCCACACTGTTTTCCAAAGTGGTTGCACTAATTTGCAATCCCATCAACAGTGTATCAGAGTTCCTACTCCTCCACATCCTTGCCAGCATTTGTTATTGTGTTTTTAATGATTGCCATTCTAACTGGGGTTAGGTGAAATCTCAAAGTAGTTTTGATTTGCATCTCTCTGATTGCTAATGATGTTGAACATTTCCTCATACATTTATTGGCCATTTGTATTTCTTCTTTTGTGAAGTGTCTATTTAGTTCACTTGTCCATTTTTTGATTGGGTAATATTTTTGGGGGGGCAGTGAGTTTCTTGAGTTCTCTGTATGTTCTAGATGTTAGTCCTCTATTAGAAAAGTAGCTGGCAAAGAACTTCTCCCATTCTGTTGACTCACTCTTGAGGTTCCTACAGAATAGAAGACTTAGAAATAAATCCACACACTTACAGCCAATTGATTTTTGACAAAGGGGCCAAAAACATAAACTGGAAAAAAGACAGCCTTTTCAACAATGGTGTTGGCAAAACTGGTTATCCATATGCAGGAAAATGGAAATAAACCCCACTTTCTCATCCTGTACAAAAGTCAATTCAAGATAGATCAAAGATGTAGAAATGAAAACAGACCTTGAAGTTCCTTGAAGAAGGCATAGGACCAACATTCCAACATATAGGCACAGGTAAAAATTTCTTCAACAAGATCCCAAAAGCACAAGAAATTAAAATAAGGATCAATACATGGGATTGAATTCAACTGAAGAGCTTCTGTGGAGCAAAGGAAACTATCAAGAGCCCTTGTTATTTTTTATGTTTAAATAGGATCTTGCTAAGTTATCATGTACTGGCCTCGAATCTGTGATCCTCCTTTCTCAGCCTCCCAAGTACCAGGATTATAGCCTGTGCTACTGCACTGGGCTCCTTCTTTAAATTTTTATTTTGAAACCAGGTCTTGTTTAGTTGCCCAGGCTAGCCTTGAACTTGCTATCCTATCTCAGTTTCCCCTGTAGCTGGGATTATAGGTGAGTAGCATCTCACCCAGCCCAAAGCTTATTTCTTAAATTTAACTGGTTGAAGCCTTTAAAACTATGTTTTTTCTTTCTTTTTTTTTCTTTCTTAGTAAAAAACGTGAACCCAGCCAGATGTGGTGGTGCAGGCAAGTATTTGGGCGGCTGAGACAAGAGGAATGCAGGTTCAAGGCCAGCCTCAGCAACATAGTGAGACCCTCAACAATATAGCAAGACCCTGTTTCAAAATAAAAAATAAAAGACTGGGGATGAAGTCCAGAGATAGAATGCCCCTGAGTTTAATTCCCAGGGCAAAAAAATAATTAATTGATTTTTTAAAGCTGGGTGTGGTGGCACATGCCTGTAATTCCAATACTTGGGAGGCTGAGATATGAGGATCACAGGTTTGAGTACAGCCTCAGCAACATAGTGAGGCCCTCAGCAATTTAGTGAGACCCTGTTTCAAATTTTAAAAGAAAGATAGGGCTGGGGTGTATCTCAGAGGTAGAATGTACCTGGGTTCAACCTCCCATACCACAAGAAATAAATAAAAATAAAAAGGGCTGGGAGTAAAGCTCTAAGGTAGAATGCCCCTGAGCTCAATCCCCAGAACAACAACAAAAAGTGAACTCTTCCAAGTAACTGGAAATTTAAAACAAGGCCACCAGCTAGGTGCAATGGGAGATAAGAGCTTACAAGTCAATTCAGCTAACATTTACTTAGCACTGATTGTCCTGCATGGTTACCTAGTGGTGAAGTAATAGTGCTTAACTCAATGTACCAATCACAGAGATAGCATCCAGAGAGAAACAATGAGCCAAAGAAAAAAACTATAGTGTAAAGAAAACCCAAGTATATTTAATGACAATTCAGAAGAATGAATAAGAAAGCAAGAGGCAATGAGATATCTAGAAGATCCATGAAAAGAAGGGATGGGATTCAGAGATAACTTTGGAGCTGTGTGAGATCTGCTAATTGGCCAGAGTCCTGAGTATTCAGCATTTCTCAGTCTCCTTTCTCCTGGTTTACATCTGCAATACTCTCCTAGTTTGTCTCCCTGCTTCCTGCCCCTCTTCCTCCAATACAGATTCCAGACCTCAGCCATAATAATCTCATGAAAAGATAAAATCTGATTAACTTGCTCCACCTCTTAAAATGGCTCTTGTCTGCTTTGCCCTCTGGATCTAGTTGGTAAGCTCTCTGTCCCCTCTCTGCCTTCCACTGTATGCCACAACCATACTGATCCCCTTGTACGTTTCCTCAACCAACCACCTCCAACCCCTCCCTCTATCTTCTGGATTCTCCCTTCCTCACATTCTTGGGTTCTAGCTTACAAAGGCCAGAGCTATCTTGTCCACAGGGTTGCATATATTCTTTTTCTTGTTGCTGGGGTGTGTGTGTGTGTGTGTGTGTGTGTGTGTGTGTGTGTGTGTGTGTATTGCTGAGGATGGAATCTAGGGCCTTGCACATGCTAGGCAACTGCTCTACTACTGAGCTACATCCTCAGCCCTTACATTTCCTTCTTGAGAACTAGGGAGATAGGCACATTTATTGAGGAGCCTACCCTACTCTGCCCTTGATTGGGGGAGACCTGCCTTAGACTAGGAGCCTAGAGAGGCTAAGTCTGGATCCTTTAGTCTGGATCTGAGACAGATGAGGGTCTGCTTCCTCAAGATGAGAGATTTCTCCTGACTTCCCCTACTTGTTGAGCCTGGTATTTAAGTCTTGTTCTGTCAACCTTGACAATTCCTGACTATCCTGAGTCAATAATTTACATAAGTCATTCTGAAGTCAGATAGACATGACTTTTGTTTAGATATTATCATGTGACTGGGGAAAAAGGCCAACAAATATTCTTATCTTACTAACCATTGTGCCCTTCATTAATTATAATTCAGAACTAGTTCCAAAGCTCTTTTGGGGAGCCGGGCGTGGTGGCCCACGCTTGTAATCCCAGCATTCGGGAGGCTGAGACCGGACGATCTGGGTTCGCGGCCAGCCTCAGCTACCTAGTGAGGCACTCCGCAACTTAGTGAAACTCGGTTTCAAAATAAAGAATAAAAAAATAGGGCTGGGGGTGTAGCTCGGAGGTAGAATGTCCCTGAGTTCAATCCCCAGTACTGCAAAACAAAACAAAACAAAAAAAAACCAAAGCTCTTTTGGGCTTTTACTCATGACCCAAGAATTATTTATTTCAACTTTCCCTGTATATACCATAATTCACCATGGGCAGGTCGTAGTAACCTTGAAAAAGAAAAGTAAACACTGTCCCTAAATACCACTATCTACCCCAAGATAAACTAATAACATTTTAGCATATTTTCTTTCCATGTACTTTTTTTTTCTTTTTGATACTTGAGATTAAATCTACAGGCATCCTATCTCCAAGCTACTCCACCAGCCCTTTTATTTTTTATTTTGAAACAGTCTCACTAAGTTGCTGAGACTAGCCTTGAACCTGGGATCCTCCTGTCTCAGCCTTCCAAATACTGGGATTACAGCCACCACACCCATCTATGTGCATTTTTTAGTATTGGTTGAAGATTGTACCCATGGCATCCCACATGCTAAACAAATGCTCTTCCACTGAGTTACTCCCCCATCCTTTTCATGTGGTATTGGGGATTGAAACCAGGTGCATTCTACTTTCAAGCTACACCTGCAACCCTTTTTATTTTTTGTTTTGTAAACAGTGTCTCACTAGGTTGCTGAGTCTCACTATGTTGCTGAGGCTGTCCTCCAACCTGCGAATCTCCTGTCTCCCAAGTACTGGGATTATAAGCATGCAACATCACACCCACCCCACCCTCCTTTTTGCGGTATTGGGGATTGAATTCAGGGATGCTCTACTACTGACCTGTATCCCAAGCCCTTGAGACAGTGACTCACTAAGTTGCCCAAGGTGGCCTCAAATTTGTGATCCTCTTACCTCAGCCTCCCAAGTAGTTGAGTTTACAGGCATATAGCATTGTGCCTGGTTCATATACATAATTTAATAGTTAATATTGTGTGATCTTGTGCCTTCTTTTTACACTGTACTCTCTCATTTTGTTGTTTTATCCATTCCATGGCTTTTTTTTTTCATTCCATGGCTTTTATGACTATCTCTAAGGAAACAATTTAGCACAGATCTGTAATCTAAGCATTAGATTTATTTGCCCCTGTTAGGTAGTTAGCTTAGCAGATGGAGTCTGCTGGGACTGACCGGAAGTTTGCCTGCAGAGCCTTCTACTCAATTTGACCCCTTCCCCTGTGGGAAAGGGTGGGAGAAACAATAGAGTTACTAAGGTACCACATGCAAAGGGTGGTCAATCACCCAAAACTGTAAAACGTATATAGGTGTCCAGAAGGACTATAAAACCTGACATGTGGAAGACTCCACATTGTTTTCCCATCCTCAGGGAGCAAACCGCTACAGACCCCACCTCTGGTGTATAACCATTGCCCAAGGCCATTTTCTTTTCCTGGAAACAGATGTTCCAGACCAATCTCTAGAGCATAACTCCTTGTCCCAGGCCAGGCACCTTTCCATTTCCAGAAATGACCCAATCCAGATGGTTTTCCAGGGAACGTGACCCTTCCCCCTTCTTCATGGCCTTTTTCATATGGGGCCTTCACATTGCATCTAAATAAATCTCCAGGAAACTCCAGTGGATCCAGGGAGGTGGTCTAGGGGAAGGTGGAAGGGGAGAGAGAGGATCAAGGAAGGAATCACTTCCGTTGACAGTTATGTACCTATGTCAATCTCAATATTCTGTATGGGGAAGGGAGGTAATGGGAAAGGAGCCAGGAGAAAGCTCATCAAGTGCTGTATGTATGTATGTCACTATCACTACCAGCTCCACTATGATGTGAGACTATAATGCACCAATAAATGTATATAAAATAAATAAATCTCCAGTATTCCTCATTTGTGCTTTCTATTTGAATGCTCTCCAAACAGACAAGCAAGGACTAAGGTTGTGCTAAATAACTTTAAAACTCCCACCTGGTAACACCCTCCTATCTCAAACTTGCTCTGGTGCAACCATTTTGGAAAATGACCATCACCATCTGTCCTACTAATACTAGATATTTGAAGTCAACCACAGGGATTTCCCATTTCCTCAATCCCTTCCCAGCTCTACCCCATCTGCTTAGTCCATTCAGGCTATCACAAAATACTGCAAACTGAGTAGCTTATAAAAGTCAGAAATGTATTTTGAACATTTCTGGAGACTGAGAAGTCCAAGATCAAGTACCAATAGATGCATATCTACTCAGGACCCACCACCACTAGTTTCCTTGTTCACAGATGGTACCTTCTTACTGTCCTCACATACTAGAATGTGACATTTATAACTTGTTTTTAGTGCACATTAACTATACAGGATGGCAGGTTTCATTGTGGCATATTCAATAAATACATAAGAATGTAATTTGTTTGTGGTACTGGGGATTGAAGTCAGGAGTGTTATACCTCTAAGCTACGCCCCCAGCCCGATTTTTTTTGGCTGGGGATTGAACCTAGGAGCCTTCTAACTATGAGCTACACCCCCAGCTGTATTTTATTTTGTATTCTGAAACAGGGTCTCACCAAGTTGAGGAGGGCCTTACTAAGTTGCTGAGGCTGGCCATGAATCTGCAATCTTCCTGTCTCAGCCTCCCAAGTATGAGGATTACAAGTGTGTGCCACCATGCCCAGCTGGTGCTGATTTATTTTGTATTTTTCATTTTGAAACAGGGTCTTGCTAAGTTGCTGAGGCTGGTCTCGAACCTGAGATCCTCCTGTCTCAGCCTCCCAAGTACTGGAATTACAAGCGTGCACCACCACATCCAGCTAATAAGAATGTAATTTTTAAGAAAAAATATTATTTTATGTATTTGTACTTTTTTGTGGTGCTTGGGATTGAACTCAGGGGCATTCTTCCTCCAAGATACACTCCAAGCCCTATTTTACTTTTATTTTGAAACAGGGTCTCGCCTGTAGGTTGATGAGTCTCACTGCTTGCTGAGGCTGTACCCAAACCTGGGATTACAGGCCTGTGCCACCATGTCTGGTTTATAAGAATGTAATTTGAAGCCATGTGTAGTGGCACACTCCTGTAACTCCAGTACTTAGTAGGCTGAGACGGGAAGATTTCAGGCCAGCCTCAGCAATTTAACAAAGAACCTCAGCAAATAGGCGAAACCCTGTTTCAAATTTTAAAAAATAATAAGTAAATAAAAGAGCTGGGGGTGCATGCCTGTAATCCTGGTTCTTGGGACAGGAGAATCACAGGGTGAAAACCAGCTTCAGCAACTTATTAAAGCTCTCAACAACTTAATGAGACCTCATTTCCGAAAAAAAAAAAAAATCCTGGTATGGTGGTGCATACCTGTAACCCCAATATTTGGGAGGCTGAAACAGGAGGATCACAGGTTCAAGGACAACCTCAGCAACTTAGTGAACCTCTCAGCAACCTAGTGAGACTACTCTCTGTCCCTAGATATGTCAAGCTCTCGCCCTTTACTTGAGCTTAGTATTCTTTTCCTGAAAAGCTTTTCTTTTCTTTTTTTTTTTTTTCCGTACTGAAGATGGAACCCAGGGGCATTCTATCTCTGAACTACACCCCCCTCCAGTCCTGTTTTTTATTCTTTACTTGGAAATAGGGTCTCACTAAGTTGTGAGGCCTCACTAAGTAGCTGAGGCTGGCTGGGAACCTGTCATCCTCCTGTCTCAGCCTCCCAAGTACTGGGATTATAAGCTTGCGCCACCACACCCGGCTCTCCTGAAAGGCTTTTCTTTCTTTCTTTTTCTTTTTCTTTTTCTTTTTTTTTTTTTTGGTACTGGGG
>PVLC010031771.1:0-18617 GCA_004027655.1 Graphiurus murinus | reverse complement strand
AAATCTTGTACAATGTTGCTGGGTATGTAAACTGCTGCAGCCACTGTATAATCCTGTATCCTTAGGATGAAGGATGGAAGCAGGTGTTGTGTCAGAATATACAGGTTGTAAGGAGAGCAATGTGATCCTTAGTGGTTAGCCCCAAACACAAATGAATGGAAGGACTTCTTAACCACTTCAATTTTGTAGGTCAGATAAACATTGTCAATAAATACCAAAGGAATTATCTTGCAAGATCATGCTTAAACATATACCATTATTTTCTGTTCATAGTATGTCTGCAATCTAAAGTTATTCAGTACCTGAATTGTTAACAGAAGATGAATTGTTCTGAAGAAATGAAGTACAACTACCCTTTGTTTGTGATAATAATACTTCACTTTTTCTATTTTATAATAGAAAGATTAATAAATACCAGGAATAATTCATTTACTGGAGGTATGTATGCAATCTATGGGATACTGTCTTATGCCTTTGTCACTTTATTACAGAAAATATGAAGTATTTTAAGAGAACGAAATGGCTCAGATTTTATTGGAACATATTTGGTAAAACAAGTTGTTGGCTTATAGACAGAACTTTTTCTAGCCAACACAAAGTCTTAACCAGGTGTGGTGGTACATGGTTGTAATTCTAGTACATGGGAGGCTGAGAAAGGAGGATGATAGGTTCAAGGTTAGCTTCAGTAGCTTAGTGAGACCGTTTCAAAGTAAAAAAGGGGGGGCATAGAATGCCCCTGGTGTAAATACCAGTAGCAAAAAAAAAAAAAAAGACATTAAAATACCAAAATGTTTTTCATAGTCTTCTTAATTCCTTCTATTTGTACTGACAATTCATTCACTATTAATGTTAAATATTTATTGAATTTCTTAGTCAATAGATTTTTACGAGCAGAAATGAATTTCCTAGAAATTTTTTTTCTATCAGTATTTTTTTTACTTTTCCATCATTATTGAGAGATAGTTGACAAATAAGCATTGTGCATATTTAAAGTATACAAATTTAAATGTATTTAAGTTTGATATTGTTATTGTGATGTATGTGTGTGATGTGTGTGTGTGTGTGTGTGTGTGTGTGTGTGTGTGTGAGTATGTGTTACTGGGGATTACATTCAGGGGCATTCTATCTCCCAGCTATACCCTTAGCCCTTTTTATTTTTTGTTTTGAAGCAATGTCTCACTAAGTTACCCAGGCAACCTCAAACTTCTTATCCTTCTGTCTCAGCTTCTCAAATACTGGTATTACAGGAGGGCATCACTGAACCTGGAATAAAATTATGTTTTCATATAGGTAGCATCATGAAAGGATCACCTTGATCAAGCTAATTAGCATATATATATATATCATCACACAACTTCCTTTTTTTTGCCTGTGTTCTGAGAAAATTTAAGATTTACTTTCTTAGCAACTTTCAAGTCTGCATTAAATACATTGCTACTAACTAGTCACCATGATATACAGATCTCCAAAACATATTCATCTTATGAATGAAAATTTGTATGTTTTGACCATTTCCTCCATCTTCAACCCCTGGCAATCACCTTCCTGTTTTGTTTCTATGCATTCTACATTTTTAAATTCCACAAATAATTGAAATCATACAAATCTGAAAATTTCTGTGTTTAGCACATTTCATAATATTCTACAGGTTCAATCATGTTGTTGAAAATGAAAGATTTTTCTTTTTATTAGGCTGAAAAACAGTGTGTGTGTGTGTGTGTGTGTGTGTGTGTGTGTGTGTGTATGTGTGCTTACAATTTTCTTTATCCATTCATCCAGCAACACACACTTAGGTGGTTGTTTCCATATCTTGGCTATGTGATTAATCTTGTTATGATTGTGCAGATGTTTCCTGGAGATACTGATTTTATTTCCTTTACATATATACTGTTTTCCATAAAGCTCTAACACTTTACATTCCCACAGAGTATGTAAAACTTCCATTTTCTCCACATCCTCCCTAAAACTTGGTAATAGCCACCCTAACAGGTATAAGATGGTATCTCATTTGAATTTTGATTTGTTTTTTCCTGATAATTGGTGACACAGAGAACTTTTTCATATATCTGTTGGTCATTTTTAATTGGCTGATCTGTGATTTGTTATTGTTTTGCTCTTGAGTTGTACATGTTTCTGTATATTTTGTATATTAGCTGATTATCACATACAGAGTTTACCAATATATTCTTCCATTATATAAGATGGTTTTTCATTTTATTGATTGTTTGCTTTGGTGCATACACTTTTTACTTTTATATAGTCCTACTTGTTTATTTTTGTTTTTGTTGTCTATGCTCAGTGTCATATCCAAAAAATTAGTTGTCAGGACTAACACCATGTAGCTTTTCTTTTGTGCTTCTTTCTAAGATTTTTATAGATCTAAGCCTTGGATTTATTTTTTCTGAGTTGATTTGTGTGTGTGTGTGTGTGTGTGTGTGTGTTCGCGCTCATGGGCACGTGTGCGAGGCTGTGCATGCGTGAGTGCAGAGTGGTAAAAATAAGAATATAATTTCAAAAATTTTTATATGTACATCAAATTTTCCACATGCCATTTATCAAAGAAGTTGTTCTCCTTTGGTTACATTATAATAGACTATCTTTTCTATCCCTTCACTTTCAATTTATATTTGTTCTTAATTCTGAAGTGAGTCTTTTGTAGGAAACAAATAATACGTTCTTGTTTTTTTATTTCATTTAGTTATTCTATGACTTTTTATTGGATTTAATCCACTTAATTTAAAAATAATTAATAATAAATCACAACTTACTATTTTAATTTTACTATTTTTCTCCTATATTATAGATCATTCTTTTTTCTACCTTATCTTTTTTGTGATTTGATGACTTTTTTAGTACTAAGTTTTTATTGTTTTCTCTTTGATTTTTATGCATATACTATTAGTTATCGCTTTGTGCTACTATGTGGCTTATAGGAAACAACTTATAGTTTTAACACATCATTGTCAATTAATAATAATTTAGACTGCATACAAAAAATATCCAAGTGAGTACCAGAACTTTTACCAAGGTCCCTTTCTTTCTAGTTGGAGAAAGTCATGGAATGGAAAAATATTGAATGTTTTGAATAACAAGACTGATGATACTGTAACCAAATTCTTTCTTTACTGGACACTTTCCCTTGTTGTCCCATCTGCGGTGCTAAAATTACGCAGTTTCTTTTCTTATTGAGTTCTTGTCTACAAAATTAAGGAATTACATCAACAGACTATAGAATGGTAGCTTTGGGGTATAAAGTTTTATTGTAAATAAGACAAAGATAGAAGATAAAAACAGCTCCCTTCAAATAGGGGGAGGGCTCCCCAAAAGAGAGTAATCATCGAAGTTCTTGAGAGTTGAGCTCTTATCCCTTATTGTAGTTCCCCATCTAATCTTGTATGTTTGCTCAGAATTGGCTCTTGGGGTCCCAGTGTATTTTGTCCAGTTTCAATCTTTAATTTGAATCTCTATTACAAAGGTCAGTGGGCCCTTCTAATCTCCTGGTTCCACTTTCCTGCTTCTCCATCCTTTTTTCCTTTTATCACTATTGGGGCTGACGTTTTGCATTAACTTGCACTGTTATTTCTGTATCCATTAAATTTTACTATACAGATGGTATTTTTTAGTCTTTCCTGTTTCCAGGTTTTCTGCCCTTGTCTCAATGCCACACATGTACTGTGGGAGGGTATAAACATTTCTATTACTCATCTAATAAAGCTTTCTTGAGAAGGTAAGAAAGGCTCACAAGTAGGTGTGAAAATGGCTTGAGAAGAAAAAAAAAAGGTGACTCTAATTGAGTATTATTCTGAGGTGTGTCTGGAGTATTTTCTTTAATGGGGCCATAGCTCCTACGGTTTAAATTTTGAGCTTGTATCAAAGGAAGAAGTATCCAGCCTTTCTTATATTCAGAAGTGTCCAGCTGTGGGACAGAAGGGGATGGGAGAGTAGCAAGGCTAAAAAACGGTCAGTCGTCAACATCAAAAGTAAATTCAAAATCTTTATTCCATAGAGCAATCTTTCAAAGCTGAAAATATGAAGAAATGTTTTTTTGTGGTTCCATGCTGACAGATGCCAAAACACATTTAACAAGAACAGAAATTTTAACCTTGTGTTCTTCAACAATATTCTGGGAAGGGGATTTTTTTGGTCATAAAGAGCCACATTTCAAGGAATCAATCTAATCAAAATGTGTGCAACTATTAATTTTGGGGAGTAGGTTAAGGTTATCTGAAAGAGCCGCTGCCTGCTGACTATAGCCACCTGAGCCTCCCTCAGGCTATAACATTTGCAAAAGTTGTTTGAGTCAGGTAAAGCAATGGGCAGTTTTCAGGACTAGGTCAGAACTAGGGTCATGACAATAAAGGGTTGAACTTGGCCATGAAAGAGAGAGCAGCCTGAGTTTAAATTCACTAGCAAAGAGGGCAAAGGTGTGATAGCACAGAAATAAATCGAAAATAGAGTTAATACTGCTTTGTAAAATCAAGGCAGGTTTGTTTAGAATATTACAGTGAGACTAGTAAAACTCTTTTTGGAGAAGCCATCACAAAATGGACATAATTATTATGATTAACAAACATAGTTTATAAGGTCATAATTCAGGGACCCACAACTGTAGAAAATTGTTATTACATTTTTCTCTATGGAGATGGATGAGTAATCTTAGAATAACCATAATAAACTGTTGCTCATATGATGACAGGTTTTTTTGTTTTTGTTTTGTTTTTTGTTTTTGTTTTACACAAGGATATAAAGAACTTTATACCACTGGAGGGAAGGGATATTCCAGTTCTACTCTTTAACACACTTCTTGTTTGTTTGTTTGTTTGTTTGTTTTCTTTTTTCAGTACAAAAGATCAAGCTCAGAGTCTGGAGCATGCTAGGAAAGTGCTTAATGACCAAGTTACATCTGCATCCGGTAACATCTTATTTTAAACTCTCCCTTAATTACTCTTCTTACCCAGATGGGAAATATCAGAAAAGACAGAGTTATCACCATTCTGAAAATTTGTGTTTGTCTTAAATATTTATTTCCTATTGATTTTTAAAAACATAACTCTTATAATCTTCATGGACTCGGATATTGAAATAATTTACGAATGAATTTTTCCACAAAAAGGGAAGAAGGAGTGTTATTGCAGGCCCACATCTTATAGCATGCAGAAGTGGCCATCTTATTAGTGGTCGCAGAAGGTTAATGATTTAAATATACCTTCATTCCTTGAGAAGTGGAGATATTTTGAAACCAGAGTATCAGCCACACTCAGAAAAAAGAGATGGGACTCAAAATATCTTTTTTGGTTAATTAAAAAAATCAATTTCTGCTATACATAGATACAGTTTGAAAGCAGAAATATCTCAAAATATTTTTACCCATATAATGATGAAAAATTAATGTAAAAGCCAACCAGATATCTTAAAATTAGAAGCCAAAATTAATAATGTCATTCAAAAACATGGTAGATGAGTTAATTTTCTGAACTTAAATTTCTAATACAGTTTCACACTTACACATGGTTTTCTTGACTGGTTACCATTTTTTCCCTTAAATTGCATGGTACTACTTTACATTTAAATGATTAATTTTAGTAGATTTGTTATGAATATCTGACAAGGGTCCCATGCCTGAGTTCCATGGCTAATGTAATCACTAGTTAACTGCATGAAATTAGCAAGTTAATATATTCATGCATTAGTACCTTCATGGGTAAAAATGAGAATACTATACTTATCTTGTACAGTTGCAGAGGCATCTAAA
Organism: Graphiurus murinus; assembly: GCA_004027655.1. Classification (NCBI taxonomy): domain Eukaryota; kingdom Metazoa; phylum Chordata; class Mammalia; order Rodentia; family Gliridae; genus Graphiurus; species Graphiurus murinus. The sequence goes on along the minus strand of PVLC010031771.1, from coordinate 12,865 downwards.
TGTGTGAAGCATACTGAGTACAAGTATCTACCATACAAACATCAAAATATGAAATATTTTAAAAATGGTATTGTCCCTTTGTATAAAATGAGAAAGGCTATTAAATCAAAATAATGATTCTTCTTATCATAACATTTATCTTCCGTTTTCTGTACTTCACATAATTATCTTGAGCTTTGTAGTCTTTTTGTTTATTCATATTTTGAAGTTCATGCATGCTTCCCAAGAAAGTTGATCTTGTCACATAGAATTCAATAGAAATACATGAGCACTCTATTTGATAAAAGTATAATACAAAAGACAGCAATTAATCTGTAGCAAAATGGCAGATTTTTCTTTCTGTCTTATAACTTTATTCGGCATGTTGAAATTATTTAAAATAGTTGCCTATTATTATTGGATAATAGGTATGAGTAATTTTATTTATAATTATATAATTAATTTTTACCTATTTGACATGTTGCAGTCTCACACTGCCATACTAAAGTCTATGATTATATGCTCCATTTCTATCATTTTCTCTTTTACTTCTGAAAATTATTATTTTTACCTTTTGATGCTAAATTCTTCTATTAGAAAAAGTCATGACTACCAAATTTTCATGCTCAAACTTGCCATATTACAAATAACTATCACTGTATGCTAACATAATATTTCACTTATTTTCTTCTATCTGTATTTGCAAATCTTACAATTCCTGAATTGTTTTCATATAGGAATTTTATGAAGTATATTTAATAATCCCTTTAATTTTCAATATTATGTTTTAACACTTGGTAGATATTAGTTTTTATGATTTGTGTATTATGTATTCTGTGCATTATTTATCTATTTCATCTACTTGAATTCAATACAGTTTCTTTATCATTTCTCTTTCTTAATTTTCATTTGCTAACATAATATGGAAGGTAATTCTCATATTTACAATATTATTGCTGTTTATTATAGCTTTTAAACATATAAGCTGATATTTATGCTTTATAGTTAAAATAGTCATTTGTGTATATGCTGCTTGTTTTGAACCAGTGTCAATGTATTTTTAGCACAGACTCACCATTTCTGCACCATTAGTATATGAAAATTAACTGACACAGAATTATTGGGGGATAAAACATCTTTTACTCCTTAAATTTCTCTATTTCTGAACTACTGCTTTTTGTTATTTGTTGATGCAAAGTAAAGTTGAAAGAAAAGTTGATTTTTGTTCAGTTATATGGGTTATTTGCCATTTCTCTGACTCTTTTTGTTTGGTGAAGTGCCTGAGCACCAGGGGAGCATTCTATTTCTTGCTTTGTGTTTGACCTCAGTTCCATTCCAGGAGCAAAGTGTGCTTGTGTCTGGTCTCCTACCTGGTGCTCTAACTTTCCATGTCATTGAAGAGCATCTAGAAAAGTCCATTAACCTGAATTTCTGTTGGTTTCCCCTTCTTTGTCCTCAGGTCTCCCAGCACACTGTTGGGTTAGTATAACTAGCCTGCAGTGCCAAAAGCAGTTTCACGTGGCCTGTTTGACTTTTTATCTACCCTGAATTTTTGCAGCAGTGAATGACATTTAGATTTCTAGCAGACACCTTCTCTGTTCTATGTCACAACCTCAAGTCACTGAAATTTCAGCACAGTTGTCATGTAGATTTTGAACACTCTGCCCCACATGCAAGTTCAAGTGGCCTAGACAGTTTCTCTCTACTTTTTTGTCTAAAGTTTTTTTCTCTAGAGTTTAAAGAAGGACACTGAGATATCAAAACACAAAGTCAGTGCTCTCGGAAGGAGATTACCAACAAATGGTAAAGGGATTTGGTTGATTTATGTCCCAGCTTCCAATTCCTTACAAAGATGACCTTAAGAGTTATTCTGTAAATGTAATTTACATTTTAGACTTTCTTACATTTTAGACTTTCTTTCTTCTGTTCTTTATTTATTCCATCCCTATCTTCACTTCTATGATATTTACTCCTGAATAAATAGCTAGCTCTCAAACTGAAATGCCAAGTTCAATTTTGAGAGAACCCAAATTAAAGCTTGTGCCTTCCACTTTTCTGTTTTAATTTCTGCAACATCATACTATATTCTTATAGAGGATAATTTGGGATTATCCTTTAATATCTTCCTTCAATGTACTTCACTGGGCAGAAATTCACTCATGTTTCTGTCATGGATTGCAAGTAAAGGTGCATTTATTTTGCCAATCATAATAGCAAAAATATAAGTGGAAAATTCCACTTATTTTTCTAAATGTTTGTATGGGTGGCATTGTAATCATACATCTTTGTTAGGTACAAGCTGGTAAAGGCATACATGCACACATTTCTCATTTAACTCTTCCCCAATTCCTGCCCTACTCCCTCACCCTCCCTCCTTCTCAAGTTCAGTTTAGTCATTGACTTTGATATGTTTGGAAAATTCCACTTCTATCTAAGACAAAGTAACAGAATAACAGAGATGACACTTACCAACTATCTTTAAATAACCAGAAATTTCATAGATACATAGACATTTAGACATTTGATAAATAGGCAGTGGTAAGTAGTGATCCCTGAGACAAGAAACTCTTGAAAGCCCTATGATTATTTCCAACTTTGTGACTCTTGGAGAAAGGGTTAACATGAGTAGAACCAGTGTCATCTCTTAGTTGAGAGGGAGTTGGGAGAGAAGGTGGCCAAAATAATTACAATTCACAAGGAAGAGTACCAAAGAAGAGAGACTTGCATAGAGACAGAGAAAGAGCACCACAGATCTTGAGACGGTCAATTTTGACAGAGTGGTTTATGGCACATGCATGTGAAGCAACTGACCTGAAGCAATAAGACATGAAGGTGAAGTAAACAATTTAACATTGGCCAGTTGCAGTGGTGCACAGATACTTAGGAGGTTAAGGCAAGAGAATGTCAAATTTGAATCCAGCCTAGCCAGTTTAGTGAGAACTTGTCTTAAAAATTAAAAAGAAGTGGAGAGCTGGGCGTGGTGGTGCACGCTTGTAATCCCAGCATTCAGGAGGCTGAGACCAGAGGATCCGGGTTCGCGGCCAGCCTCAGCTACCTAGTGAGGCATTCCGCGACTTAGTGAGACTCGGTTTCAAAATAAAGAATAAAAAATAGGGCTGGGGGTGTAGCTCAGAGGTAGAATGCCCCTGAGTTCAATCCCCAGTACCACAAAAAAAAAAAAAAAAAAAAAAAAGAAGTGGAGGTGTATCTCCATGGTAGAGTATCCCTGGGATCATTCCCTAGTATGAAATATTACTACTACTGCTACTGTTACCACTACTACTACTACTAATAATAATACATATATACATACATAAATATATAATAGTGGAAAGAAATAAACCTAACATTTAAAGAGGATAAAGAGAACATCATTATCTACCTAAAGAAGCTCTAAGACCTTCACAAATACAGATAGAGCCCAGAAGTGGGTTTAGCAAAGCTGTGAGACACTACATGAAAATAAACACAAAACAATTGTATGTTTCCATTTAACAATGGGTAGTTGAAAATTAAAACTTTAATAATGAAGATCATTTGCAATAGCAAAAAAAGGAAGTTGAAATACTATGTACATATCAATAAAATATTTGCAAGAATTATATACTGAAAAAAACATTAATGAAATAAATCAAAGACCTAAAGAAACAAAAAATTATATCATGTTTGTCGATTGGAAGACACAGTACATAAATATGTAAATTTTCCAAAAATCAAGATGTCTATGCAACTCAAAACAAAATCACAGCACAATTTTCGTAGAAATTAACAAGTTGATTCTATAATTTACATGAAACGGCAAGAGAATTAGACAAGACAAAACAATTGTGAAAAGGAATAAAAAAGTAGAAATCATATATTGTAAGTCCTTAGTAATTAAGGCAACATAATAATGGTAAAAAGATAAATATATTAATCAATGAAACTGAATACAAAGTCCAAAACAGAACCCCCACATGTAAGTAAAATTAAATTTTTTTAATGTGCTTTTATTGGTGCATTGTCATCTCACATCCTAAGGTAAATCATGTTGATATTGACATACATGCACACAGTCCTTGGTACCTTCTGACAAAGGTAAAGGGGCAAAATCAATGAAAAGAGAGGTTTTCCAATAAAATTTTTTGGTAAATAAAATTCCACATTAATAAAAATGAACCTTCTCCATACTTTGTGCCACATTAGCTAAAATTGGTAATAGGCATAACTATAATATGATACATTTTTTTAAAGAAAAAAATGACACATTTTATGACTTTAGGCTAGGTAAAAATATTTTAAGTACCATACCCAAACCGGACAAAAAGGATTAAATTGGATTTCATCAAAATTAAGAAGTTTTCTTCTTCAAAATTCAATGCTACCAAAATGAAAAAGCCAAATACTAGAAAAATAATGAAAACCGCATCCTAATTAAGATATATCTGACATCTATATCTATATTTATATTTATCTACCTATATATAGATATATATGTACGTGTGTGTGTATCCTTTACCCAGAATAAATAAATAATTGTTAAGTATAATTTAAAAAGAAAATTTCTAACATGAACTAATGTTTAAAAGTGGTCCCCTTTCAAAATTCTTTTTTTTTTTTTTTGCAGTACTGGGGATTGAACTCAGGGGCATTCTACCTCCGAGTTACACACCTAGCCCTATTTTTTATTCCTTATTTTGAAACAGGGTCTCACTAAGTTGCAGAGGGCCTCACTAGGTAGCTGAGGCTGGCCGCGAACCTGGATCCTCTGGTCTCAGCCTCCCGAATGCTAGGATTACAAGCGTGCGCCACCACGCCCGGCTTGCTTTCAAAATTCATGTTCACTGTAACTTTTAGAACAAAGGCACTTTTGTACCAACAATACATTATGGAACATCTGCCCAAAAATATCACATCCACAGGACAGGTTTGGTGTCACTTAATTCTTTTGACTCAAAGCTCATTTAAAATGAAATGTATTACCTGAAGGAAGATAGAATAAAGAATTGAAAGAAACAGAAAAAAATTGGAAGAATGTGTGACATCATCTTGTTCATAGCTTATGAGATAAGGATCAATTGGATGAACCTTGAAGAAACAGAAGTGTAAAAAGAAATGTCACATTCTTTGGAAGATTTCATGTGATTGGAGCAGAAATTACTCTAAGTATACACTGACAGTGCATTATGGTAAGTACCTTACTACAACCAGAAAATGACCTCTTAAATTTGCACAGTCATGAGATATAGAAATGATGGACTATCCTAACATTCAGAATCAGAACACGGAGATAAAATACAATCTCAGCCTAGATAGACCAAACATTATTCCAGCCACTCTTCATTTAGATTATCTGATACCTGCTGAGAGAGAAATCTAGAGTTAGTTAACCCTGGAACCACATAATTTTACCTGAATTCTTCTTGCAATATACTATGTATAAAGCTGCACTGAACTACTAGTAAGTTATATTTAATGTTACATTAGCAGGAGACATAAAAATGAACAGGAGTGTCAAACAAATGGCATAGATATTTGCAGATAATATGAGGGGGTTACTGAAGGCAATAAAAACAGAAGAGTTTTTGTTAGAGAAGATTGACATATATTCAAGAGATCAAATAAGAAGCCTTCTAATTCTAAATGGGAGAAGAATTTGGGAGCTGCACCTTGGCTGTGATGTTATAGTGTGGTCTATGGATTAAGATGATAGGCAGCAGGGCGACACACATTTAGCAGCATGGGCAGAGATGAGCTTGCTACAGAAGCTGCTTACAGATGAAATAATAAATCAAGTAAATCATATATGTATATATATGCATATATAATATACACGCATATATTTATATTCACTTTGTAATATATATTAGTATTTAATATATATTATATGTCTTAGTATGTATATTATAAATATATAGATCACATTCTCTGTATATATCACAGATAAAAACACCTAGAATTTCATATTATAGTAAATGAGAATAGAATTAGTCATTTTATCTTTTTCATTGAGTAATAAATAGTTTCATTCTCTTACTATAAACTAGTCTACTAATAATAGAAACATTATATTTTTGGGAAAGAACAAAATTGTGCTTACTCTAATAAATGTGTACAATTACAACACTTATAAGCTCATATTATTAGGAATAAGGACTTTCATTTTTTTCAGCTGAACAACTGGAAACACAAATACCACATCTTCAGCTATGAGTCTGCTGAATTCACATTTTTGAACTTCAGTCCTTTCCCTCCTATTAGTAGGGGATGTCTCAGAAGGATGCTCACATGTTCTTTTAAGACCCACTCCTGCCCACACAGGATCCTGCACACTTGCAGGTAACAAACTCCTTAGAGCAGCTTCGCTGCTGCCACAGTCCATCACGAGGTTTGTATTGCCAGTCTCAAGTGTTCAGAATGCCAGAACAGCAGAGGTTCTGTGGGGAAGCAGAAGCTGTGTCTTCCCCATAGCTAAGCCTCTCCTAAGGAGATTAGTTTTGGCTCAGAGTCAGAAGAAGTGCCTCATTGCAATTCTATCAGGTTCTGCCTCCAAACCCTCCAGCTCCACAGGTAATGAAAACACACCAAAGGACAAGTGTAAATAGACACCTCTTAGCTCCCCTTCTTTCTCTGAAGCATAGCACTCTGGAAATGGAATACTTCTGTTATTATAAGTTAGTCTTTAAGTAAGTTATGGATTTATTCAGGGCTTCTATAATACTAAGAGCTGTGGCAGGACAGCATGGGAATAAAGACTAAGGTAAAATCTAAACAAACAAAAAAATCATAGTTCAAACTCTGGTTGAATAAATGTATTTTAATTTTGTAGACTCTGAATTGGAATTCTTAGCCTATATTCTTTAGGCTGCAGGGTTATTCTCTCTTATTTAGTGCACTTTAAAACCATTTTTCTCCCTGTGGCTCCCTATAACTTTTACTAAGTAACTTGTTCTTTCTCATTTGGAATCTGATTCCTTCTCTCAATAAATTGTTTTGTCTTTGCAGAACATCTACCCACACACATTTTTGGCATTTCTGAGCTTAGAAGTAGGCCAGGACTTTCTCAAGTGGTTTATGGACAATCTGGAAAGAACAAGATGTGTTTTAAGCACTAGCCCAACTAGACACATCCATGTATGTATGCATGTAAGCACACAGCCTACACCATAAGAGTTTTTTTTAATTTTTTATTTTAAATGCCTTATTTACCATAAATACAGCAGTCTTTCATTCATCTGTTTAAATGATAGCTGGGTAAGAATGTATATTTTTTTTAAAATCAATCTATGTAGAGGAAAAAGAGTTTGAATAGAAATAACAGATGAAGACAGGCATACTCTAAACCGTTAGGGAAGTGCAGAAGACTTCTTTGTTTTCATTGGAGATACATTTCATTACAGTGCTCTGTGTGTGTGTGTGTGTGTGTGTGTGTGTGTGTGTGTGTGTATGTGTGTGTGTGTGTGTGTGTTGCTGGGGATTGAACCCAAGGGTTTGTAATTCCATGCTACACTCTCGGCCCTTTTAATTTTTTGTTTTTGAAACAGGGTCTTATTAGTTTGCTGAGAGTCTCACTATTTATTGAAGCTGACTTTGAGCCTGTGACTTCCTGTCTCAACCTCCCAAGTACTGAGATTACAGGTGTTTGCCACCACACCCAGCTTAGAGTGAATGTTTTCAATCTAGAAATGCATTGACAAAAGCACCACCCAAAAATTTTGTACCTTATAAAACAGTGCAAGGATTGGATATTCCTTTTTTAAAATATCTTTTCTTATTTTGGCTGAAAGGAACTTTATCCCATATGTTCTTTGTTTTGATATCTTATGAGAAAATAGTAAAAATTTAATTTGAAAGACCTACCCCCAAATTAATACAACATGAAATTAATAAATCCTGTAATTCCTTCATTTTGTTCATACCTATTTTCTGTTGCATAATATTATTACGTGTCCAGTGTAATATTCATTTACCTTTATTTAGTTTACACCAAGATTATTTTGCAAAAAAAAAAGTATCTTTCAGAGTGTTTATTTGTATTTCAGTGTAACGGTATACATACACACATACATATATCAAGCACATCCTGATACTTTTTATATGCATCGATATATATTATCTGTGTAGAAATTATTCCAACTTATCTTCAACATACATTTTCTCATTTGTGGTTCGGCCTAGTCCTGTGAGTGTCTATCCTTGTCAAATTTGAAGAAACTAAAAGTCTGAGAGGTTAAATTTACTTGCTCAAATGCAAGCCAATGAAAACAACTTGAAAATGTCAGTCTCTGAACTGAAACCTAGGTTTTTAAAAGTAAATCTCTTATCTCCATTTCTGGCAACAAATACTGTACATTCGTTGCTTAAGTTGTTTAAAGTCATTTTATGTCAATCTTTCCCCAGATAAAACATGAAGGAATTAAATATTTACTGATTTTTGGATGTGTACCTGGATATGCCACCAGTTGGTCATGCACGTGTAGATTGAATGTGTGTTTTCTTAATAATCCCTTGTAGCAGTTAAATACCAGCTAATTCACAGCATAGTCCAAGACAGAAATTCAGCCTGAGCTTAACCAAGAATAGCTTTCTTTAGAAGGATTAATCACATTGGAATCCTTCTGTTAGTAAAGCTTTTTTTAAGCAAATAACTAGAGAGTAAAGAAGGTGGGAATAGCATGATGTATTATATTGAAAGGTTTCAAAAGAAGATGTCTCGCCTTTAAACAATTATTGGTCACTGGGGACTACAGATGCTTATTGAACTGGTTTGTTAACCTGGAGGATAACTAGAATTTTAAACTAAAATATCTAATTTCTAAGAACTTTAACCATTTGGATTGTGGATAAATGGAACATGAGGAACTGGTTGCTGAGTGTAGTACTAAAAATTGATTTTGTTTTTCCTAAAGAAAGAAAGAGGCAATTCTGCCTAGTAATAATATTTGTTTCATGATCTAGGCTCTGAACTCTGACAGCAATTGTTTAATCAATGTGGTTATTTTTGATTATTCTTCATTTTTTATTTCAGTTATTGTACATAGAGTTAATCAAATTTAAAATCTCTGCACATTATCTGAATCTATGTTGGCCTCCTCTATTATTTAAATACTACAAAAAAATCTCTATTATTTTATTCCCATTTGTGTGTACATAGATTAATTCAAGTACTATTATTAGTGATTGATTTAATTATGTTCTTTCTTAATTTCACCAGAATTATGCATTTTGAAGATATACCCATGTTGCTTTGAGTATATCTAACATATTGCTTTTAATTGCTACGTATTATTTTATGTATATATGCATTTTTTAATCTGTCCACCACCTGTCCAGAAGTCGAACATTCCCTAAGAAGTGACTACTGCATCTGTTTGGTGGGTCTACTATTCTGCCAGAGATTTTTCTATTATAAACTCAAATGGATTAATACCATTTCTTATATATACACAGAGCATATGTAAGACCAACATGGTGCCATGTACTAATTATCTGTGATCCATGGATATCACTAAACTGAAGGGAAAATGACAGATAACATAAACATTATGTCACTCTGTAATGAAGGACCAAATTCTAAACTCTGATTAGATAATTGTGTAGCTTGCAGATTCACCTAATGGACAGTAGTGTGGTGGAAAATCCTATGTCTCACTAGAACCAGGAAAGTAGGCAAGAAATTGAGTCTCTTCAAAATAATGTATGTCTCTGGTGAGAGAAAGAGAGAGAGGGAGAGCAAGAGAGAGGGGGAGAGAGAGAGAGAGAGAGAGAGAGAGAGAGAGAGAGAGAGAGATGAGAGGAGAGAGGAGGAAAGAGGAGGAGAGAGGATAAGAGAGAAGAGAAAAGGCCTTGATGACTTCTCATAACTTTACCTATCTCTCCATAGGTTGAGAAGGCCAAAGGGTATTCTTCTTCTTCCTCCTCCTCCTCCTCCTCCTCCTCCTCCTCCTCCTCCTCCTCCTCTTCCTCTTCTTCTTCTTCTTCTTCTTCTTCTTCTTCTTCTTCTTCTTCTTCTTCTTTTTGTGGTACTAAGAGACTTATTTTATTTTCCACTTTCCTGGTTCTAGTGAGACATAGGATTTTCCAACCACACAACTGTTCATACAGTTACCTAATCAACGTTTAGAATCTGCTCCTTCATTACATTGCGGCATAATGTTTATCTTATCTATCATTTGTCCCCCTCATTTAATGATATCTGTGGATTACAGATAAATAGTATATGGCACCATGCTGATCTTACATATGCTGTGTGTGTATATGCAAGAAATTATATTAATCTATTGGGGTTTATTGTGTCCTCTCTTTAATAGAAAAATCTCTGGCAGAATAGTAGACCCACTAAACAGTTGCAATAGTCACTTCTCAGAGAATGTTCAACTCCTGGACCAGTAGTGAACAGGTTTAAAAATGGTGGATATAGACATAGGAGTGACTCGGCTGTGGTTGAGCTTTGTTAGCACCACCTGTGTGAAGACACACATGCTCAACAGGATGGCAAAGAAGGGGTCTGTCCCCACACGACGCCACTAATAGATAGCATTCTTGTCTACAAATACTCACCATCTTGCTCATGTCTCTTCTGATAAATGTGTGAGATCCTCCTTGGGATAAAGAAAAAGGTCAGTTATTTCTAGTTATCTTTAAGAGATTGTTTCTAGATTCCCCATGGGTACTAAAATCTGTAGGGCCTCAAGTTTCTTATACAGAATGTCACACATGTGCATGTAACCTACACATATCCCCCATTATACTTTAAATCATCCCTAAGATATTTATAATACCTAAGACACCAAGACTTTACATTAGTCCATGAAAATTCCATCCTTATGCTTTCTAAGCAAGAATCTTTGAAGTTATCCTTAGGTTCCATCTTTTACAACATACACGTTTTTCATCAGCAGCTCCATTAATTCTATACTCTGTCAGGTGTATGACCAAGTCCCAACAATTCACTGGTACCATATTGAGCTGATCTCTTAGTTTTCAACTTTGTTATATTGGAAATCTAATAATTTTTCAAATATTTCACTTTTTTGTTCTTATCAAAGGCTTCTTTTCTATAAAATAGAAAATAAATCATTATATTTAAGACATAAAGTTTAAATGTATTCCCTTTAGAATCAGAAACAAGATAAGAATATAGACTATCACTATTATTACTCGTACTACTAAGAATGTCAACTATCACTATCATTATTAAAATAACTATGAACTACATTATGATATGAGATTAATGCACCAAAAAAGTATTTAAAACAAAAAATCAGGAACAATATAAAAATGTCAACAACTCAACATATCATTTGTGATCATGACAAATGTTGTAAAGAAATGAAAAAATAATAACAGTAATAATAAAAATTGCAATCAATATCAAAGGGAAAATGTCATTACTTAGAGATGTTATTAATCACTTAGGAAAAACAGTAGAATTTATAGAGTAGTTAATGAAAACAATATGAATTGAAAGAAGAGGCCTGACTGGAGATTTAAATTAGGGATATTTTTATTATGGAAGTTACTTCATTCATGGAATTGGATGTTCACTGAGGGAAAGAAGTAAATATAATAGAAATCCAGGAGGGATTTCTGGCACTCAGACATTTAGAAAGAGAGAACACTATAAAGAATCATGAGAAGAATCTTAAAACAAGTCCTCACAAATTTAAGAGAAAAGCAATTGAAGGTGGTCCTTGAAATCAGAAAAAAAAAAATGTTTCAAAGATAAGAAAGTGATCAAGCCTGTCAAATACTCTGTTAAATCAAAGAAAATAAAGACAGGATTGACACTGAATTTGCCACATTTGACAACATTGGTGTCCTTGACCATAGTCATTGTTGTTGATGGTGAGAGAAAAATTCAATTTATGTAATTATGAAGAACATGAGTATTAGAGACATAATTATAGCAAGATACTCTGATAAGTTTGGGTTTGCTTGTATTTAGGATGAGATAAAGAACAGCTTATTGATTTACTCATGAGAATAGCAGAGTAAAGAAGGAAAGAAAGTTTTCATATGCAGGGATAACAAACATGAGTATTGGAGCTATGCATGTCCTTGTATAGATTTGTTTTCCTGAGAAATGGACACTGAAATATGAGTTTGAATCATACAGAAAGCTCATTAGGACTGCTGTCAGGACTAAGGCATGTGAGCAGCAGAGCTTTCCAGATGTGTGACCTGTACTATTTATTGCACAGAGCCCATGTTTAGAATGATCTCACACTGGGTTCATACTCTGTTCACTGTCTTGGAATTTTTAAATCATATTTGAACAATAGATCCCTCAGACCTGAAGACTTCGCAGTCTTTCCTGTCTGTAGGAGAGTAAGAGATATAGCTTTGAGCCATGAGAATTCAAACAGGGAACTCTAAATTTAGTAACCTTTCACAATTGTTTTAAATTGGAGTGAGGTAGACCTTCTTTTATCCCCTCCATTGGCTGGCAGAAGGTAAACCCCCTGAATAGAGACACAGATAAAGAATGTTACCCATCAAGACACCGACAACTGGGGAAGAAGTGTTTCAGCCTTGGAGGGGAACCAGGAAGCATTCAGTGATATGCACTACAGAAGGAGAGAAGGGGGGGCATTATGACCTTGACTAGGAGTACAAACAGTTCATCATCTTAATAGGTGATACATCAATGATTCATGACAGTACTTGAGTAGAAATAGAGGCTGTGGTTTGTGGAAGCTTTTTTCCTATAATTTCTCCAATATATTTGGTAAAATAACAAGAAAGGTCTTTGGCCAATAGGATAGTCATTTGAATTTTGGAGTTTAGGAGTGAAGAGCAGAAAGAAAATTTAAAAGATATAGAGGATATGAATTTGTCTTGAAATCCATTATTATACTCATAGAATTTCTCAAATCTGGAGTTAGACATACTGTGTTGACATATA
>PVLC010031770.1:0-17500 GCA_004027655.1 Graphiurus murinus | reverse complement strand
CTGGAGGCGCATGGTCATCCTCTGCAAGCCTGCCATTTTACACTGGGGGAGGCTGGATCCTAATATTGAGGCAGGAAGAAGTGGAAGCTCTATCCTTCCAAGGGCTCCCAGGATTGCTGCATCAAGCGGGAAGCTTGTCTTAAGTCAGACTCTGCGGATGGCAGCCCTTGGGCACCACCAGCCAGACAGGCATGTTTTGTTTGGTCCCTACACTGTTGAGTGCCACAATATTATGTTGCAGATTAAACATTGAGAGTGCACATTTTTAAGTGAGAATTTTATCCTTGAAAAGTCTCAATTGCCAGTTTCTTTTGAAAAATTGCGAGGTGTGGCAAAGGTGGATCTCCATTCTTCTGAGCCAGTAATTTGCTGAAGGTGAATAGCCACTGTTACTTTGAGGTGGAGAATTGGCTGATTCATTTCTTTTTCCTGTGAGCCTCTGTAGGCATTCATATTTGCAACCTCTGCCTTAAATAAAAAGAACAGAATACTGTGGATAATTGTTGATGGGTGTTGAATGTTCGCCAATAGCAGATACCATACGAAGGACTTCACATGTGTAAGTTATTTCGTTTTCCTTAAAGCCCTATGAGATAAGTGTATTATTATTCCCTTTTTACAGTGGCAAAGCAGAGGCCTGGGTGAGTTAAGAGAATTGCCCAGGGTCATACACATGAGAAGAATCAGAGCCGGGAATAGAAGTCAGATTTGCCTAACTCTGGCCCCTATGTGACTCCAGGGCTGAGGTGGGCTTCTCCCATAACATCCCTGAAAAAGATTCTCAAAATCTCTGCAGCCCTTATCCACGCTTGGAGCTCTGTCTCTGTCCCTAGTGTCAGTGTGACTTTGCCTCTTATATGTTTGTATGCATTCACCAGATGGGAAATTTAAGCCCTGACAAGATCAGACTGTCTAATTCTCCTTGGTGTGAACATACCCCAGTCCCTACTGCTCCTCCCCCAACCCCCGCACCTGCTGTAATGACATTATCTCTCTTTCAATCAGCTATGTGGACACCTTCAGTTCATCTCTGACTCTCATCTCCCTTGCTTACTGTTTTAAATCAATAACCAATTAGCCAGGCATGGTGGCGTACATTCGTAATCCCAGCATTTGGGAGTCTGAGACCAGAGGATCCAGGTTCTCGGCCAACCTCAGCTACCTAGTGAGGCCCTCCGAAACTTAGTGAGACCCTGTTTCAAAATAAAGAATAAAAAATAGGGCTGGAGGTATATCTTGGAGGTAGAATGCCACTGAGTTCAATCCCCAGTACCAAAAAAAAAACCCAAAAAACAACAAAAAAAAAACCAATGATACACTGAGCTCTGTTGGAACTTTCTCCACATTCCTGTCTTCAGATGTCTGTGTTATGTCTCCCTCCCACCTTGCATTCATTTTGCAAAGCATTGCTGTATTATTCTTACCATACTAGTCTGAACATATTCTTGCCCTCCTTGGAGACCATTACTGACTCTCCACTGCCATATGGAGCACCCCCTGCTCTTCGGCATGGTCTTTGAGACTCTTTAGGACATTGAGAAGCTTCTCTAGGCGGAGCTTCCTGCAACTCTTCTCTATATTCCCAATATCTCACATGCTCTCAGTACTTTCCATATCTCGATGCTTGTTCTTGTTTGGAGTGCTCCACTGCTTAGCCTTCCCCGTAGAACTTTCACTCCATCCTTTGAGGTCTATCTCAAATGCCAACCCTAAGAAGCCTTTCCTGAACACAGTCCTCCCCTTCTCTGCCACCTCCATCTCTGTTCCCCAGCCCAGGAGGCAAACTCTCACAATCTGACAGTTATTTCTGGAAGAAGCATTATGTGCCAAGCACCGAGGATGCTCATTCATGCATTGTTCCCACTTTTGGCAAATATTAAGTGCTTTCTGTGTGGCAGGCACTGTCTTGAAACAAGAGACATAGCACACGCTGCAGGCATATAATACCAGGTAGACATGTGCAATGAAGAAAACGCAGAGCAGACTCATTAGTGTGACAAAATGCAGAGGGAGAATGAACAGGGCTCACTTGGGTGTGTGGCACCAAGGGCTGCCTGCTCCAGAAATGTTCAGACCTAATGGACCCCACCTAGAAGCAAAAGTTCAGTAATAGCCTCTGGCAATTCTGTGGCTCCTCCTGCATCCTGCCTCCTTCTTTGCTGTTGATTGACACTGCAGCTACTGGGCCTCCTTGTCTGGCTCTCTCCAAGGGAAGTATGGCCAGGGAAAGGATCTGCTTCCAGAGCCTGTAGATGTAGGGGGTCTCTGTAGCTGTACACCGGAGGTTCTGTCCCCAAGCCAAGCCTTCCACTGTCCAAGTGGGAGAGACAGAGCCAGCGCTCTGGGCCCCATGGGGTAGGAATCACAGCCAATCAGAACAGAGCCTGCTGAGGGGGGCAAGGAGTGATGCCCCTGCTATGATGCCCCTTACCCCCAGGCTGCTAGCAGGATTGCAAACCTTAGCTAAGAATAGCTCAGGGGAGTTGATCATTCTGTGGAAATCGCAGGCAACCTGGTTCCTTCTAGGTACTCCACTCCCTCAAGTCCCTTCCCATGGAATGTCCTTCCCACTTTCCTTGGTGATGATGACAATGACAGTCCTGAGGAATATTCAGAGGCTTTGTGCGAAGTGCTTTGTGTGATTTTTCTCACTTAATGCTCATATATAGTCACAGAAGCAAACCTAGCACTTAGGAATGTTAGGATTCAAATCCTATCATATGCTGGGTATGGTGGTGCAAAACCTGTGATCCCAGTTCTTGAGGGGCTAAGACAGGAGGATCACAGGTTCAAGGGCAGCCTCAGCAATGTAATGAGACTCTCACCAACCCAGAGAAACCTTGTTTCAAGACGAAACAAAAAGGGCTGAGGGTGCGGTTTGGAGGTAGAATGACCCTGGGTTCAATCCCTAGTCCTACAAAAACAAACAAAAAACCCAAACCTGATCAAATGCCAGATTTGAGAGCCCTTATGTTGAATCAGATAATAGCATACCCTCTGTGCTGTAAAATTATACCTTATCCCAAGGCTTCATTTAATGTCACCTATACTCTGAAGTTTTCCTTGGTTAACTTTTTGTCCCTATAAAGGGGTCACATAACTGACCTGTACAATATTCATTCATTCATTCAACATTTAAATTACCTATTCACTGATTACTCTTTGAACACCACTCTGGTCTGGGCTCTGGGGTGGTAACACTGCCCATCTTCTTGGGAAGCTTTCTGTGCAATCACTGTAGGGCAATATTGAGGCTACACTGTGATCTGTCTAGTAGGTTTATATTTATGTCTATTTCTCCAAGGCCAGAGAAAAACCTGGATCTTTTCTCATAGCCAAACCATCAAAACTATTATTAACAATTCATGCTGGGCATATGGAAATTCAGCAAGCTGCAAAATAGGCAGGTGGAGAAATAGCAGGGAGTTCCGCCAGGCAAAGTAGTGCTGGATGGAAGAGATAGCATGATTGTAATTCTTGCTGTTCTTCCTGTAACAAATCCACGGAACTGAATTTTCAAGTCCTCAGAAGAAAAAAGAATGTGTCTGCTTAAGCTGAATTCTGTATGACTCTGGTGTCCGGAGCTTTTGTCAAGTGTCTGTGAAGTCACTTTAAGTAAAACCCTTGTCCTTGCCCCCGGGCACTTCTATTCCAATGCCTCCAAATACTAACCTGCCTGGGACATACAGAGCCAAGATTAGGCTATGCCCTGTCAAATTCCTGGGCTCAGTCTAAAGGAAGGCTTCTCCATTCCCACCCCACCAAGTAACCAAACGGCAAGTCCTTAGCTATTTAGGAGACATTTAGAAAGGGATATAGGATGAATTTTTTTTTAAAGATCCTCAGGCAAGCTATTTAGAAGGTGCAGTGTTTTTATCCAGTTCCTCTCCAAGAAAGTTCTAATAGACTTTTAGAGATCCCACTGGAGATAATGATTTGTGATCTTCAGTTTTTTAATAGATGGGCCTTTGAGTATCATAGGAAATCTATACAATCTCTTGAAAAATGCACACGCGCGCACACACACACACCTTGGAGTACAGTTTTAGCACAAATAAGGGCCTCCTGCAGTCTGTCCGGGAACCCAAAGTTTGCTGTTCCCAAAGTAATATATGCAAACAAAATGCTCTAGGTGGTACAATTAATTTCACTTCCTAAGTATTTTAATATGCACTAAAATGATAATTAACACAGCATACCTATGATCTTGTAAATGCATCTGCTTAAGATGAGGCTAAACTAGAAATTATGACTTGGACTGAAGTCATTTTTAAGAGAAGCATCAAGTAAACGATCCATACCTCAGGGAATGATGGATAGTTCAGTAGAAAAGGCTGTGCATACATGACTAATGTTTTGAAAACACTACCTTAGTTAGTGGAATCTCTAAACTGATTCAACAATCTCATTGCACAATGAGGAAACTATGGCCCAAAGTGGTAAATGGCCTACCTAAAAGCTCCCAGTAGTCAGAGACAGATGGGGAAAGGCCCCAGGGTACCAGTGTGTTTCGTAAAACACCATTAATCTTCTTGCTTCCTACCTGTGAAGTTTTAACTCAGGAGGACAAAAGTCCATGTGGGTTCATTCTGGGAGCAGAGTAAATGAATAGTCATATCACCTAGCCAGTTAGAACTCTGTCACTTTACAAGGATGGTTACAAGTATTTTCCTTAGATTCTTCTCGCCTCTTATAAATGAAGTTTTCAAGATGCTTGTCATTCTTCCCACATTGTTAGAGATCTTTCTATGTATAATCTCAGGAAATGATCTGATCTTCTCCCCTGGGAGGTTGTTCTGTTTAGCTAGAGTCATAAAAAAGAGTGCAGCTGGGTGCACACTTGTAATCCCAGCATTTGGGAGGCTGAGACTGGGGGATCCTGGTTCTCGGTCAGCCTCAGCTACCTAGTGAAGCCCTCCAAAACTTAGTGAGACCCTGTTTCAAAATAAAGAATAAAAAATAGGGCTGGGGGTATAGCTCGGAGGTAGAATAACCCTGAGTTCAATCCCCAGTACCACAAAATAAATAAAT
This sequence comes from Graphiurus murinus, assembly GCA_004027655.1. Classification (NCBI taxonomy): domain Eukaryota; kingdom Metazoa; phylum Chordata; class Mammalia; order Rodentia; family Gliridae; genus Graphiurus; species Graphiurus murinus. The sequence goes on along the minus strand of PVLC010031770.1, from coordinate 12,469 downwards.
AAATAAGAGTCAACTTTGTATGATGTGCGGCTTCTTTTGATTTGGCTTGACATTGTGCTTGTTGGTCTGGTTCCCAAGTCCAAAACCAAGGATGTATACATTTAAAGGTTATCTTTAAATGTTTTGCATGAGTCAGCTTTTCTGGGGAGCACTGTGCTTAATACTGACTGAATACCTATGGGAGGAATATGGGCATAGGGGACTGTGTCCAGAAGAGGGTGACAGGAGAGGGAGGAGCAGCCCGTATCACGGGAGCAACAGCTGAAAGACCTGCTGTTGGCTGGCTTGCTAACAGAAGCCTCAAGGGCCATTCCAAGGTCACTGCAGGTCTTTGAAGGGCTCTTGTGGGGCAGGGCAAGACAGGGCAGGGCAGGGCAGGTGTTCTGTACTACATGTCCACAGAGCTCAGGGCTCCAAATGCCACCTGTCACCTTGTGGATCAGGAATAGAGTGAGCAGGTGGACAGAAGGCAAGAAATTGTCATGCAGAGATGCAGGCTAGAAATATGATTTTTGAAAAATAGGAAGTCTTCCTACTTCTAAACAGTTACAGTAAAATTTAAAAACATTTGAAAACATTGTGTGGCCAAATAAAACACATATGTGGGTTAGACCTGGGCCTTGGATTACTGTCTTGGAGCTTCTGCCTCTGTGTTCCTGGCTGCTGATCCAGTACATGAGTCCAAGCACAGATTCTCCTTTCATGTGTCATGTGGCATTTTCTGTTACATGGTCCTGTGTTCAGGGTTCAGGGCATATAGATGTAGGAAAATAATTTTGTCTTTTTTTTAAACCTCTGAGCTTTTATTTTTTTATTTTGAAACAGGGTCTTACTAAGTTTCAGAGGGCCTCACTAAGTTGCTGAGGCTGGCCATGAACCTGAGATCCTTCTGTCTCAGCCTCCCAAATACTAGGAATGCAGGCATGCACCACCATACCCAGCTATTTTTATCACTTTTTTGGGGGAAGAAGTGTGACACTCAGAAGAACTCTGAAGCTCCAAGAGCTGGTGATTCCTTCTGGGGTGGAGGGAGGGTCAGGCAATTCCAGAGAACGTAGAGAGATGGGTGGTACCCAGAATACCACTCATACAGAGGCAGGAGGTCTGCAAATTCCTAGAACAGGTAACTTCTCTAGGTCTGTTTCTTCTACTATAAAATCAGAGATGGCATCGGATGGAGTTCTGTGATTTGATATCCTACTCACCTTCAACCCCACCCCTGTAGAACTTCCAGGTCCCCATCACTGTCCCTTGATGTAGTGTGTTTCCTCCAACCCTAGGAATAAACTCTTCAGAGCCTGTCTGGGTCAAGTTGTTCCCTCACTTTCCCCCTAGGGTTGTCTCTGCTTTGAATGTTTTCCTGTCCTCTACACATGCAACCCTGACTCATCCATTCCTGGGAAAGCCTCTTCTGACCCCAGGCTAGGTCTGTTCCCCAGCAATGAGCATCACCAGTCAGAGAACTCACTACATGTACTACCCACTTACTGCTGTGCTCATGGGATCAATGTCTCACTGGGTTAGATTATCCTGGTGATCTTGACATTTGGTGATTCTGGGATAGCCAACCAGTGAGACACGGCACACAGAACAGAGGTTCTTAGGCTTTCTTTCTGTTTCCCGCACCCATGAGAGTACAACACAAACCCTGCATGAACCTCCTGGATTGAGAAATACTCATGTAGAGGTTAAGAGGACAAACCTTGTTTTGACGGTCTCTCCTGCCACTTGCTAGCTGTGTGAGTCTTTGGACAAGTCTCACATATGAGGGGCCAATCTGCTTTAATTGTCTATCAAATCAAATGTTAATCTCTCCCAGAAACACTCTCACAGACCCCTCCCAGGACAATGTTTGAGCAAATGTCTAGATATTCCATGGTCCATTCAAATCAACACATAAAATTAACCAGCACAGTCTGTTACAGATGAAAAAACTTAGCCTTGGTGTGTCTCAGATATGCGTGTGTGTGTGTGTGTGTGTGTGTGTGTGTGTGAGTGTGTGTGCAATGTTTCTTTCTCTGGAGTATCCTGGTTAGTATAATGGGAGCAGTAATAGCTGCCCTACAATAGGACTCTTATAAGAAACATTAGGCATATTGCAAGTATACAATATATAGACACCATAAAAAATATTTTGAAATCTCAGGTCAGAGCATCCTTAAGATAGAGTTTCTAACTGGAATTCTATATATTTATTCTCATTACCAATCAGCATCTCCCCTGACTCCTCAAGATTCAGGGAGACAGGAGGCTAGAGGCTAAATCAACCAGAGGTGATTTTGCCCTGAGGGGACATTCTTCCATGTCTAGAAACATTTTTAGTTGTCACGACTGGGGGGAAGGGAGGTGCTTCTGGCATCTAGAGGATAGAAGCCGGGGGGAGGGGTGCTAAATAGCCTATATTGCAAAAAGCAGGCCCCAGAACAAAGAAGTATCTCAAAGCAATTGTCAATAGTGGGTTAAACGTAAGCAATCATGTGTCTGTATCATCTTGTGTATCCTAAAGTCTATACACATGCAATCAACTGGCAACCAGGGTAAAAAAAGCCATGGCACAGACTCCCAGGCACGAGACAAACTGACTCACCCACTGGAGGCTGACTTACTGGAACGGGAAGCCAACATTTGATCTGCGCACAACTTTTCAGGAAAGTAGAGCTTCAGGGAAGCTGGGTGTCCCTGGTGTCCTATACAGCGAGATCATGAAGCATGGCATACGTTTGCATCCACACCCTCTTCCTGCTCAGCTTTCCAATACTGAAAGATTCCTGTCCCATGGAAACCCTTTAGGAAAACAAGAGGCTGAGAGGCGGCAGGAGCAGGGAGGGCAGTGGGAGGCTGGCCATGGCCCTGTGCCCCCCAGGTTGACTCATTTCCCCCTCTTTGGCTTTAATGTCTTCATCAGAGACGTGAGAGGGTGAGAGAAAATGACCTTCAAAGTGTTCTTTCCATCTAAATGGTGCTGAATCTTAGAAGACCAGTTGGGAATTCCCTCAGGGGGGCCTATTCTCCCAGCTACTGTGCGAGGCAGGTTATCCCAGAACTTGGGACCACCAGCTGACGAATTAGAAAAACTGACAAAACTGTTTTCCAAATTCTGGTTCTTGTGCTTACTTCTATACAAGTCTTGGAAAGTTAATTAAGTGAAAATAGTATTGGAAAGTTATTTAAGTGAAAATAGTAATGCGACTTGCCTCTAAGCCATTGCAAGATCACATAAGATACTGTTTGACTGGTCTCTAACACAGAGCAAGCACTTTACTAAATGGAAGCAGCTATTTTTATTATGAGGTGGTGGTTGTGGGAGCTGCAGTGGTGAGCATCAAAATGATAGAAAAAATGGTCTTTACAATAAAAGAATTTGCAGTCCATGAGGGGAACCAGGTAAGGGACACAGAGAAGGATGAAGTGTTAAACAGCAGCATGACCACTGGGATGCAAGTAGGGTATTTATTTATTTATTTATTTATTTATTTGCCTCTTAATGTCAGTCATTTATTCTTAGTTTTTAAATTTTTTTTTATTAATTGGTGCATTGTAATTATACATTATTGTTAGGTACAAGCTGAAAAAGGCATACAGGCACACATTTTTCATTTAACCCCTTCCCCAATTCCCACCCCACTCCCTTGCCCTCCTTCTCAAGTTCAGTTTAGTGATTGACTTTGATAAGTACATCATGTGCATTAGGGTACCTCCTACCCCGTCCATCACCTTCAGTTAAGTCAGCTTCTTTGCTTATCTAGGTTTTCTCCTTTTTCAAGGTTTGTATTTAGAAAGGAAAAGTTAATTCCAATTGGAGAGATGGAGGTCTTTGATTAGCGGGAAACGTGAAGTGCAGAGTGAGGGCATTTCAGGATATGTTGGGAAATTCCCTCACTGGGGTGCCACCTGGGTTCTATGTGCCTCCTCCTGACTTTCCTCAGCAGCAGTTAAGTGACGAGCAAGTTCTCTCTGTGGTCCATATCCAGCCCAAATATCTGTGGACCTGATGGATCCCATGGAATGGTTTATGTTCTGCTTGATCCTTCTACTAAAAAGAACTGGAAAGAAAGAAAATGAAAAACCCCAAAGTAATAAATACACTTTGTGTCCAAAAATGTACTTGGTAGCAGGGTACAAGTGCATGGACAGAGGGAAAAAGAGCAGGGAAATTTGCTGGGAGTAATCCCAGCAACTTGGGAGACTGAGGCAGGAAGATCGTAACTTTGAGTCTAGGCTGGGCAGTTTAGCAACATCTTGTCTCAAAATAAAAAATAAAAATGTTTGGGATGTAATTCAGAGGCAAAGTGCTCTGGATTTGATCTCTAGCACAGAAAAAAGAAAAGAAAAAAATGCAGGAATATTTGCTGGGCCTCTTCTTAACCAAGAATTCAGATGGGGAATTTATGACTTCTAATTAACCCTCCATCTGCTCTAAGGCTCACACACAAGCTGTGTGTGCCCAGCCACCTCCAGGGCTCTCCGTGAGCAAAGCTGCTTCCATAGGAAGAGAATAAGCAGGCGTGGGAAAGAGGAGGCAAAGGAAATGAAGCTGGTCCTCCGCAGTGAGCTTGAAGCACAGATTTGCTGTCACATTCCAGCCTCCTCATTTAACATGACAGTCAATAGTAGGACCAAAACCTTCCCACCCTTGGCACAAGCAGACCTGGGCTGCTGTCCTTCCTGTGCAGTGTACCTGGAATCCACTGCTTCCACCGTTTCATAGGTTGAGGGGATTAAACAGGAAACCACAGACAAGGCAACTGTTGTAAAATGTAATATCCTGTATAAAACAAAGAGTGTTGATATTCTCTCTCTCTCTCTCTCTCTCTCTCTCTTTCTCTTGTACTTGGAATTGAACCCAGGGACATTATACTTCCAAGCTACACCTCCCAGTCCTATTTAATTTTTTATTTGGAAATAGGGTCCCGCTAAGTTGCTAAGAGCCTCACTAAGTTGCTGAGGCTGGCTTTGGATCTATGATACTCCTGTCTCATCCTCCCAAGTACTGGGATTCCAGGCATGTGCCACCACACTCGGTGATATTTTCAAATATGAGGAAACTGAGGCGTAGAGGGAAGGTCTTTGCCAGGGTCCTGCCCAGTGGACCAATGTCAGGGTGGATGTTTTTCTGTCTTCAGGCCAGATGGGCAGTTTGTTTTCAGGGATGGAGTGCAGGCAGGGCCAGGCCACCTGAATGACCCAGACTCTCTGCTTCAGCCATCTTCAGCCAGGGGAGCCTGGGCTGGGCTGATAAACACAGCCAAAGGCACATCCGGTCCACATTTCAGCCGCCCCTCCTGCTCAGACGCCCAAGCACGCAGGTTTGTTGTGGGAAGCCCTGGGGATCCGAGAGGAAGAGGTTGGGAGAACATGTGGGAAATTGAGCCAGCCAAAAGAAATGAAAAACACATTAGCTGGTGTGAAGGGAAGAGGATGCAGAAACACTATCCACAGCCTGAAATGTTTCCGTCATCTGTGGCAGAAAGGTGAAAGCGACCTTCGGCAGGGCCGGCCCCATTCCGAAGCACCAGGCTGCTGCAGCAAAATGCCTACAGACTTCCCTGTCAAAAACTGCATCGATAATGACCCGAAAATACACTCCAATGCAAACATGTAGTGTTCTCAGTTTGCTTTCAAGTTGGTCTGTAGAAAGGACACCATGGCCTAATGACAATTTTTTTTTTTTTTTTTTTTGGGTGTAGGGTGATTTGCCTGCCAACTGCCTGTGGTTTGTTGAGCAAAGCAGTTGCTCTCCTTGGACCTTGGGTTCCCCAGCAAGGCATCTATCTACTTGAGAAGAGTTATGCAGTCTTTTCTAAGTTTAAAACTGTGTGGGATGTGGGAGAGGAGGAGAGCGGCACAAACATTTCTTAAGTAGAACTAGTTGCCAAGTGTCTTACATATTTCACATATATCATATCCTTTAGATTTTAATGGATTTCCTAAAGGGAATGCATTATTATTTCTGCTCTAGGTATGAGGAATATGAGGCCCAATGAGGTTTGACACTTATCCAAGGTCACACAACTAATAGTCACAAAGTTGGGATTTAAAGTCACATTTATAGCCCTTCAAAGACTGTGGTAGAATAGTAGCAGATTGATATGTTTGCCCCTTGAAAATGATGTTGTCATGGAATATGCAATGCACCATGAGTGTGTCCCATGTCCAGCTCTGGATATTTTAGAGGAAAGAGCTCCAGCCCTGGAAACAGGACATGAAAGATGTGTGCTGGAACCAGCTCGTACAGCCTCAGAAGAGCCTGCATGTGCACCTCTTCTGAACTCCATGTGCACAGATGTCACACTGGCTCTTTCAAATTGGCCACAACACAAGTATTTACATCAAACTGGTAGCACTACAAATCAGGGGCCCTCCCTTCACAGATGGCTGGCTTAGTAGCACAGCACCGGATATTGTCTCATCTTCATTACTAGCTGGGTCAATTAGCGTTTAGAAACATGTAGCAACTTGACATTGGTGGGCCATCCAAGCACATCTTGTCTCGTTGACCCGATGTTAAAACCTGGAGAGCTGATAGAGACCCGGAGGGTGGAGATCCTCTGATTTCAGCAAATTCCCTACCCACTTCTCAGACCCAACCATGTTGAGAACTGATGTATAAACTACAAACTCAGCATTGGAATCCCTCTTCTGTCTTCACAGCACTCGGGAAGGCAGTATAAATGAGCAACAAAATCAGATCCGGACAGGAGGATTGGCTCTAGAGCTGGCTTCTGAGGCCCTGCTTCCTTCCCCGTGAGGTGGGGCTAATTCTCACCTCGCCTGGTGCTCACCGAGAAGGTGGTTCTGTAGGAATGGTTTTTGAAGTGGTGAAACTTCAATGTGTAGCACTGTGGTAACAAAAGCAGGAGGAGGCCGCTTCTTGGCTCTGTGTTCCTTGGAGGGCTGGGGACACGCTCCTTTCACTCTCTGCTCCCACACCCTATTTTTGAGGCTGGCATGTTATGGCCCAGGGATTAAGTAACCAAACAGAGCTGACAACCCGGTGCAACTGCCCGACACCTCTGCTTTTCGAAGCGCCGATCCACCCCTCCCGGCGCTGAGCTCTGGCCCTCGGCCAGGCTGAAGAGACTCTGCCGTCCCTGTCTCCTTTCCAGTTTGCGTCTCAAAACCGGGTTTAGCATTTTATGCGGTGACTGTTCCACCTCAATAGGCTCCTTGGCTGTAATTTAAAAAATATCCCCTTATGTTTGGAGTCAACCCCTAGCCTAGCCAGTGATGTCTCCCCATGGTGCAGATGGAGGTCCTCAAGCCTGTGGGCACAGTTGATATCCTCGGGGACACATGTCATCACCCTGCCAGCCCATGTTGTCTCTCTGCTTCCTCATCTGGGGTGTCAAGTGGGGAGCTATTGGCATTTCACGGGGGGGGGTGATTCCTTGTTGTCCTGGACATTGTAGGAAATTTAACATTCCTGTTCCTCAGCCGCTAAATGCCAGTCAAACCCACTTTGTCACTGTGACAATGCTAGACATCCCCACACATTTCTGAGTGACCCTGAGGGGGCAAGTTTTGCTCTGGGACTGTGTTCTGAAGGCCTCAGTTTCCTCATCTGGTAAATGCACCAGAGAGGCTCCCTGGAACCAAAGGCCTCGGAGCAGCCTCAAGAACTGCGTTGGTCTGGAAAGGAAGGCTGAGTGTGCCTTTGCTCGACTCTGACCAAAACTCTGCTTAGATTCCCTTAATCGATAGCAGTTCCACAAAATAACTTGTCTAGAGAAAACCTCCTGTGGCTAAAAACAGTGTGAAGAGCAGGGCACTGGACCAGAGGTTGCTGACAACAGCCCCAGAGCCCCAGCCCTTGGCTGACATGTTTTGTTTGGCATAGGATTTTGAGATAGCTGAAGCTAAAATTTAAAAATCTGGATTTTAGGCTATAGAAATAAAAAATAAAAACAGAAAACAAGAGGATGGGAAGATCTGGTGACATTGAACCCAGGTTTCTCTAAGGCAGCAGTCAGCCATGGCGGGCTAAGGCTGCCCACTTAGGAGGGTCTGCCTTGCCCCTCCTTTCCTTTATAGCCTGGCCCTGTGGGCATCTGAGTGTCAAATTCTTGGATTAACTGCAGTTGTCAATCCAGAACACCTAGGGGAGCTTTTGTTGTTGTTTGTTTGGTTGGTTGTACTGGGGTGGGAACCCAGGGGTATTCTACCTCCTAGTTATACTCCCAGCCCTTTCTAATTTTTGTTTTTGAAACAAGGTCTTACTATGTTATTGAGAGTCTCCCTGCATTGCTGAGGATGGCCTTGAGCATGAGATCATCCTGTCTCAGCGTCCCAAGAATGGGAATTACAGGCATGTGCCACCATGCCCTCCTTGGAGGAGCTTTTAAAATTCTGGTGCTGGTGCCCTAAGCCAGACTAACTTTCATGTCTCTGAAGGTGGGGCCTAGGTATTAATACTTTAAAAATCCCCCCAGGTGGTTTTACTGAACAGGCAAGCATGAGACTCAGTAGACTCTGCAGGATCTATCTCTGATTTGGAAACCTGCCCCAAGAAGCTCAACTTCATGGAGGAGTTCCTGCTCCCTGCCTCACTGCCCTGAGGATCGTCGGCCTCCATATCTTCCCCGATGTTGCCCAGACTCATCCTCTTCAATCCTCTTACCTAGTCTCGGTAACACACCCACCTGGCCTCCCACCAGACTCTGGGCTTTCGACTTGGGATCCAATTAGTGTTCTGTTCTTACCAAGGCTCCAGAGGGCTCAGACCCCTCCCCTGGAACCTCAGCCACACTCACAGGAAACGTCTGCAGGCTTCACCACTCATCAGCTCCCTTCAACCTCTGCCAAAAAAGCAGGTCCAGACTGCAGTCTAAGGCTCCAACTGAAGTGACACCTTCCAGGACTCTGCTATCTGGGGCTTCATTTACATAAGCACCAAAAAGCAACCTGTGAAGGAGGAGTTCTCAACCTCAGCACTTTCAACATCTGGGACTGCCTAGTCTTTTGGTATGGGTGTTGTGTGCCTGGACACCTGGACAGATGTCCAGGCCTCTCAGGGCAAAATCACACCCATTGAATGCCATTGCTGCAGTAATGTCACTCAAGGTCTCACATTCTCTGAGGGCAAGGAGAAAATGTGCTGGTGTTCCAAATTTTATGCCACCAACTTACCTTGTACTCCCTGGGATCTCCATTTCCCTTTACGTTCCTCCCTGGGTATCTGTCGGTAGATTGGCCACAGGACACGCTGTGGATCTCAAAAGCCAAGGATGTTCAAGTCCCTTTGATAAATTGGCATACAATTTGAATATAATCTAATCACATCCTCCCACATACTTTAAATCACCCCTAGACTATTTGTAATATATAATACAACATTATGTCATGCTATCTTGTATGAAACAGTTATACAAATAGTTGTTGTAGTGTATTGTTTATGGGATAATGACGAGAAAAGTCGATACATGCTCAGTACAGTATAGAGGCAAATTTTTCTGGATAATTTTGATCCTGGGTTAGTTGAATTCACAGATTCTGAACCTCCAAATATAGAGGGTTAGGCTACAGAGTAAATCGTTTTCCTGATCCCACCCACCTCCAGTATTCATTAGCAAATCAATAATGGCATATCCCTTCACACAGTTGTCCCAAAGTCTAGAAGTCTTTGATTCCCCTGGTTCTCTCAGTTTAGATCTCTAAGTGATCAGCGCACCTTACAGATTCTACCTTCTAAATACATCTCAAATCCTTCCACATCTTTCCATCTCCATTCATGCCCACTTGCTGTGTGTCCCCTCTTTGGTCTAAACTACTGCAATAGCCTCATTCTCTCTTCTACAACCCAGCCTCCTTAGTGTACTAAGAGGCGTCTTGAAGACATGTAAACCAGATCATGTCATTTCTCTGTGTAAGAGCCTTTAGAGAATAATTTTAGAATAAAGCCCTTACTAAGGCTCACGAGGACCATCTTGCCCCAGCAAACTCTTCTAGCTACTCCCTTTAGCACTGTCCCCCCTTTATTTCATTCCAGCCTATTGGCTGAATTCCACTCTTCTGTACCACTTTCCTGCCTCAGTTCCTTTACAGATCCTATTCTCACTGCCTGATTATTATTTATTTGTTTATGTTTTGTTTCGTTTTAACACCCTGGTTTCCATAGCTATTTTTCCTCAAGATTTATATTTCATTTTAAGTATTACTTCACCTCCCCATCCCTCAAATTATTCAATATACATTAAATAAAACAAATGAATCCATTACATTATACTTTTCAAGCAATTATTACAAATTGCCACTATCCCACTTGTTAAGTTCCTTGTTATGCATCTTACCCCATTAGCATATGTGTGGTCAGGTACCTCATCCATCTTATTTATTACTGTATCCCAGGACCTAGCGCTTGGCTTATGGCATGAGCACAGTAAATTTCCGTTGAAGGAGTAAATGAATGGGTAATGATAAGCTTCAGGTCCCAGACTCTGTAAGACACTCGTAGCAAATGATGACTGACATTCTTCCCTCGCTGGCATTTTAAGATGCCACAGATTCTGCATCAGTAAAATGTCAATTCGCAGTGGGCCGCTGGGAATTCCATGAGTCACTCGGGATTATTACTATCCTAGTGCCTCTGTGACCATAATAGGCCTTCTTTGGTGGAATGATACTAATTTCTTAAAAGTCAGAATTAGACGGGAACTTAGAGGCAACAAAAGCAGAGTCTCTTTTCTTGACCAAGTAGAGAGTGCACCATTTACCATTCTTTTCTACTTACCAGTTGCCACCAAATCACATAAAAAGTTAAAGATAGGACCACTCTTGCCTAGAAGGTGGAACCACCTTGAGCCATTGGTAGAAACTGTGCCATTACCATGGGCCAGATATAAGTCCCCTGGTAGGTATTCAGAAGACCTGGCCTTTGTGCCTTTCCACTAGAAAGGAAGAGATCAAACCTCATGATTTTCACCATTGGCTCTGAGGTTGGCAGAAAAGCTGGTCTCAGAGATTGTGAGACTTTCCCACATCTGATATTAAAGGGAAATTGAATTATTTAGGAAAATTGTATATCCTCTCAACTTGAAATGGATATGGCTTAATGCTAAGCTTTGATTATCCATAAGCATAGTATAGAGGAAAGAGCTCATGAGATTGACTTGCCAAATACAGTTAGAAAGAAGAGATAAAAGACTAAAAGGGAAAAAAAAGGAGGCATAAGGATACTAAGAAAGAAGAAGGACAAGTTAAAAGTACAAACTGCTATAGAGACTAATTTGGAGACTCCAAGGTTCAAGGAAGAGAGGACTGGTCAAGGAAGGACTGAAGGGATCCTCCAGGGCTCTGTCTCCCTCTGCCAAGAATTTAGCATGTGATATTATGCAAATCCCTTCCCCTCTCAAGTGCTTTATAAAATGAGAAAGGTAGACTAAGTGGTCTGGAAGTAATTTCTAGAGTCCTGTTTACTTGCCACTTTTTGATTCAAAATCACAGCCAGGCCCCCACAGAGAGCTAAAGGCATCGCTAACATCCTTTGTATTGTGTGATAACTTATTCAACATCAGTCTCTGGCTTTCAAAGGCAAAGGATCAGGGTGACAGATTGAAATAACAGGAAGTAAAATTAAAAGATATCCTACTTTGCTTAGGTAAGTAGCTGGGCCTTATGAAGTTCCTGATGATCCTTGACACCATTCTGCTTTTTCCCCCAGAGTGTAAAATCCAAAACACTTTGGATTAAAACCAAGACTAAAGGACCTTGGCTAGCTGGGTGTATAATCCCAGTGCTTGGGAGGCTGGGACAGGAGGATCAGTTTCACTGTCAGCCTCAGCAATTTAGCAAGGCCCTCCATAACTTAGTAAGACCCTATTTCAAAAATTAATTAATTAATTAATAATAAATAAAATAGGGCAGGGTGTGGTTTAGTGGTAGAATGCTCCTGGGTTCAATCTCCATTACCACAAAAAAAAAAAAGAAAGAAAGAAAGAAAAGAAAAAGAAAAGCCCTTACGTTTGTATAGGTGCTTTTGAAAGACTATAAAATGCTTTCACCTACTCCATTTCATGTAAGTCTCACAACAAATCTGAGAGGTGTTAATCTTCTCCAGTTACAGACAAGGAAGCTAAGACTTTGGGAGACAAGTGATTTGCTCAAGGTCACCTGCTGTGCCAGTCAGCTGCCATTTGTTCTGGCTCCTTCCTCCACCTTCCTCTGTCCTGCTCGCCACTGCCACAGGAGGGGCCTGTGTGCTCCAGGCTCCCTTACCCCATTGCTTTGAGGCAGGTTGAACTAATGGGAGTCGATGACAGCATACTGGAGGAGGGAGGGGGGGAGAAGCCCAGTGTTTCTTCTCTCCTGTCTCTCTGCCTCCAGTGGCCTCTGGTGCTGGGTGCCTCTAGCTCCTGCCAAATGTCCTGGCCTCCCAGATCTGACCTAGGAACACCATCTTCTCCTGCATCTCTTCTCCCCAGGCTCAGAAGCAGTGGCATCTTCTTGCTATTGCTAATCTTTGTGTTTGGTTTCT
>PVLC010031769.1:0-18579 GCA_004027655.1 Graphiurus murinus | reverse complement strand
AGCAAAACTCTCTCTCAAAATTGACGGGGATATAAAAACCTTCCATGACAAACAAAAACTGAAAGCATTCATGTCTTCCAAACCAGGACTAGAGAAAATACTCAAAGAGATTAACTACAAAGAAGAACTAACAAGTAAACGTCAGAACCAGAGAAACAATAATTTCCAGGAAGCAAACAACTAAGCAAAGAAGAACAAATACTACTGCAAACAGAAGTCAAAACCCAAAATGTTAGGAATTAAAAATCATCTCTCAATACTCACATTGAATATAAATGGTCTCAACTCCCCAATAAAAAGGCATAAGGTGGCAAAATGGATCAAAACCCAGAATCCATCAATATGCTGCCTGCAAGAAACGCACCTTACATACAAAGATTCCCACAAACTAAAGGTGAAGGGCTGGAGTAAGGTAATTCATGCCAATGGAACTCGAAGACAAGCAGGAGTAGCAACTATGATATTGGATAAATTACATTTCAAGCCTAGGCTCATCAAAAGAGACAAAGAGGGCCACTTTTTAGTAGTAAAAGGAACAATACAGCAAGAGGAAATAACAATTATGAACATCTATGCCCCAAATATAGGTGCAGCTACTTTCATGAAACAAACTCTACATGATATAAAATTGCACATAGATCCCAATACACTAATACTGAGAGACTTCAACACCCCTCTCACATCACTAGACCAATCTTCAAAAAAAAATGTCAGTAAAGATGCTTCAGACCTAAATAATACCATAAACCAAATGGACCTGTTAGACACATACAGAATATTTCACCCACCTACACCTGAATTCACATTTTTCTCAGCAGCCCATGGAACCTTCTCCAAAATAGACCACATTCTAGGCCACAAAGAGAGTACTGGCAAATTCAAAAAATGTAACATAATTCCCTGCATCTTTTCAGATCACAATGGAGTGAAACTAGAAATCAACTCTAAGAAGACCCAGAGTAACCATGTAAACACATGGAGACTGAACACCACATTGCTGAACAAGGAATGGGTCATAGAAGAAGTAAGGGGGGAAATTAAAAAATTCCTAGAAACCAATGAAAACAGGGACACAACATATCAAAACCTCTGGGACACCTTAAAGGCAGTACTAAGAGGAAAATTTATAGCACTGAGTGCCCACATAAGAAGAATGGAAACTCACCAAATAAATAACCTAATGACACAGCTCAAAGCCCTTGAAAAACAAGAACAGTCCAACCCCAAAGCCAGTAGAAGATAGGAAATTATGAAAATCAGAGCAGAAATTAATGAAACAGAGAATAAAAAAAAAATACAAAAAAATCAACAAAACCAAAAGCTGGTTTCTTGAAAAAATAAACAAGATAGATAAACCATTGGCCAACCTAACCATAAGAAAGAGAGAATCAACCCATATTACCAAAATAAGAGATGAAAAAGGCGATATTACCACCGACAGTGCAGAAATACAGAGGATCATCAGAAACTATTTTGAAAACCTATACTCCAACAAAATGGAAAATCTAGAAGAAATTCACAATTTTTTAGATACATACAACCCTCTTAAAATGAGTCAAGAAGATATAGAAAACTTAAATCAACCAATAAAAATCAAAGAAATAGAAACAGCAATAAAAAGTTTACCATCAAACAAAAGCCCAGGGCCAGATGGTTTCCCAAGTGAATTTTATAAAACATTTATGGAAGAACTAATCCCAATACTCCTCAAACTATTCCGTGAAATTGAAAGAAACGGGACCCTTCCAAACACTTTCTATAAAGCCAATATCACATTAATACCAAAGCCAAATAAAGACAGCTCAAGAAAAGAAAACTATAGGCCTATATCACTGATGAACCTAGATGCAAAACTGCTAAACAAAATACTAGCAATGCGCATTCAAAACCACGTCAAGGAAATTAAACACCATGACCAAGTCGGGTTCATCCCAGGAATGCAAGGCTAGTTTAACATACGAAAAACAATCCATGTAATTCACCACGTAAACAAACTCAAAGACAAAAATCACATGATCATCTCAACTGATGCGGAAAAAGCATTTGACAAGATCCAACACCCATTCATGCTAAAAGTACTGCAGAGAATCAGAATAGAAGGAATATACCTCAAAATCATAGAGGCAATATACAATAGACCTACAGCCAATATCATATTAAATGGAGAAAAACTGCAAGAGTTCCCACTAAAAACAGGAACAAGACAATGATGTCCTTTATCACCTCTTCTGTTCAACATAGTACTTGAGACTCTAGCCAGAGCAGTAAGGCAAGAGAAAGAAATCAAAGGGGTAAAAATAGGGAAAGAAGAACTAAAACTATCCCTCTTTGCAGATGACATGATATTATACCTAGAAGACCCAACAAAGTCAGGCAAAAAACTTATAGAACTGATCAACAAATTCAGCAAAGTGTCTGGATACAAAATCTATCTTAAAAAATCGGAAGCTTTCCTCTACACCAACCATAAAACCACTGAAAAAGAAATCCAGAAAACAATTCCACTCACAATAGCACCCCGAAAAATAAAATACTTACGGATAAACCTAACCAAAGAGGTAAAAGACCTCTATAAGGAAAATTACAAAATGCTAAAGAAAGAAATCGACGAAGACCTTAGAAAATGGAAAAATCTACCATGCTCTTGGATAGGCAGAATAAATATCATCAAAATGGCCATCCTCCCAAAAGTAATCTACAAATTCAATGCAATACCCATGAAATTACCAAGGTTACTCCTCACAGACATAGAAAAATCAGTCCTTAAATTCATTTGGAACAACAAAAAGTCTAGGATAGCCAAAGTAGTTCTTAGTAAGAAGAACCATGCAGGAGGTATCACAATACCTGACTTCAAACTTTACTACA
Organism: Graphiurus murinus; assembly: GCA_004027655.1. Lineage (NCBI taxonomy): Eukaryota > Metazoa > Chordata > Mammalia > Rodentia > Gliridae > Graphiurus > Graphiurus murinus. Next base: position 15,711 of record PVLC010031769.1, on the reverse strand, counting down.
AAGCCATAGTAATAAAAACAGCATGGAATTGGCACAAAAACAGACACACAGACCAATGGAGCAGAATAGAAGATCCAGAAACAGACCCACAGACTTACAGTCAACTGATTTTTGACAAAGGAGCCAAAAACATACACTGGAAAAAAGATACCCTCTTTGACAAATGGTGTTGGCAAAACTAGTTAACCATATGCAGGAAAATGGAAATAAACCCCACTTTCTCACCCTGCACAAGAGTCAATTCCAGGTGGATCAGAGACCTGGAAGTCAGGTCAGAGACCTTGCAGCTACTTGAAGAGGGAATAGGCCCAACACTTCAACACATAGGCACAGGTAAAAACTTTCTCAACAAGACTCCAAAAGCACAAGCAACTCAAAGGAAGATCAATACATGGGATTGCATTCAACTGAAGAGCTTCTGTGCAGCAAAGGAAACTATCAAGAACCTCAACAGAGAACCCACAGAGTGGGAGAAAATCTTTGCCAGCTACTCATCTGACAGAGGACTCATATCTAGGATATACAGAGAACTCAAGAAACTCACAGCTAAGAAAACAAAAATCCAATCAAAAAATGGGCAAAGGATCTAAATAGACACTTCACAAAAGAAGAAATACAAATGGCCAATAAATGTATGAGGAAATGTTCCACATCATTAGCAATCAGAGAGATGCAAATCAAAACTACTCTGAGATTTTACCTAACTCCAATCAGAATGGCAATCATCAAGAACACAAACAACAATAAATGCTGGCGAGGGTGTGGAGAAGTGGGAACCCTAATACATTGTTGGTGGGATTGCAAATTAGTGCAACCACTTTGGAAAACAGTATGGAGGATCCTCAGACGAATGGGAATGATCCAACCATATGATCCAGCAATACCTCTACTGGGTATCTACCCAAAAGAAAGGAAACCAAACTATCAGACCAATGCATGTGTATCTATGTTTATAGCTGCACAGTTTATAATTACCAAACTATGGAAGCAGCCAAGATGTCCATCAACAGATGAATGGATTACTATGGGATATGTACACAATGGAATTTAACTCAGCCATAAAGAAGAACAAAATCATGTTATCTGCAAGGAAATGGAAGGAACTGGAAAACATTATGTTAAGTGAGATTAGTCAGTCACAAAAAGTTAAAAATCGAATGCTCTCCCTAATATGTGGAAGCTAGGGAGAAAATGGGACATAAGAGGGACTCCAGATGAAGGAGAATTCTTAGGTGAACAAAGAATTTGATTTAACGGAAGGTGATGGGGAGAGGGGGGGACACCCTAGTGAGCATGATGTACTTACAAGATCACATCAAAGTCAATCACTAAACTGACCTTGAGAAGGAGGGAGAAGGAGGGATGGGGATGGGAATTGGGGAAGGGTTAATGAGAAATGTGTGCATGGATGTCTTTACCTATACTAGCTTGTACCCAACAAAGATGTGTGATTAACCCTGTTGTACCCAAGAAATGTATAATAATCCATGCTAAAAAATAAAAAAATAATAATTAATAAAAATTAAAATTAAAAATTTATATTCCAATAAACTGGAAAACATGAGGAAATTGACAGATTTCTAGACACATATGACGTACCTAAATTGAACCAAGATGATATAGAAAATCTAAACCAACCAATAGCAAACAAAGAGAGAAATAACAAGAAAAAAGCTTGCTATCAAAGAAAAGCCCAGGTCCAGATGGATTTCCAGCTGAATTCTACAAAACCTTTACAGAAGAACTAAACCCAGTACTTCACAAGTTATTCCGTGAAATGGAAAGAGATGGAATTCTTCCAAACTCCTTCTATGAGGTCAGTATCACCTCAATACCAAAACCAAATAGAGATACCACAAGAAAGGAAAATTACTGGCCAATATCATTAATGAACATAGATGCAAAAATTCTAAACAAAATACTAGCCATGTGCACTCAAAACCACATCAAGAAAATTGTACACCAAGAACAAGTTGGTGTCATTCCAGGAAAGCAAGGCTGGTTCAACATATGCAAATCAATACATGTTATTCACCATGTAAATAGAACCAATGACAAAAATCACACGGCTATCTCAATAGAAGCTGAAAAGGCATTTGACAAAATCCAACACCCATTCATGTTAAACACTGCAGAAAATCAGGATAGAAGGAATGTACCTCAACATCAATAGGCAATATACAATAAACTCAAAGCCAACATCATATTGAACAGGGAAAAACTGTGGGAATTCCTTTCAAAATGAGGAACAAGACAACGATGTCCAGTATCACCTCGAGACTCTTGCCAGAGCAATAATACAAGGGAAGGATATCAAGGAATTTAAATAGGAAAAGAAGAATTAAAATTATGTTTGCAGATGACATGATCCTATATTTCGAAGACCCAAAACACTTAACCAAAAGACTACTAGAGCTGCTTAACAAATTCATCAAAGTAGTGGGATACAAAACCAACCTAAAAAGTCAGTAGCTTTTCTATATGCCAATCATGAATCTACTGAGAAAGAAATCCAGAAGCCGGGCGTGGTGGCGCATGCTTGTAATCCCAGCATTCGGGAGGCTGAGGCTGGAGGATCCGGTTTCGCGGCCAGCCTCAGCTACCTAGTGAGGCACTCCGACACTTAGTGAGACTCGGTTTCAAAATAGAGAATAAAAAAAAAATAGGGCTGGGGGTATAGCTCAGAGGTAGAATGCCCCTGAGTTCAATCCCCAGTACTGCAAAAATAAATAAATAAATAAATAAATAAATAAATAAATAAATAAATAAATAAATCCAGAAAATAATTTCATTCACAATAACCTCAAAACCAATAAAATGCCTGGGAATAAAGCTAAGCAAGGAAGTAAGCAACCTCTGAAATGAAAATTATAAAACACTAATGAAAGAAATTAAAGATCTTAGAAGATGGAAGATCTCCCTTGTCCTTGGATAGGCAGAATAAATATCAAAATGGCCATTCTACCAAAAATGCCATTCTACCAAAAATGATCTACAGAATCAATGCAATCCCAATCAAAATAACAACATCATTCTTCACAGACCTAAAAAAAAGCCATAAATTTCATATGGAGAAATAAAAGACCCATGATAGCCAAAGCAATCTCAGCAATAGGAACCATGCAGGAAGCATCACAATTCCTGACTTCAAATTATACTACAGAGCTATAGTAATAAAAACAGCATGGTATTGGCACAAAAACAGACACATAGATCAATGGAACAGAATAGAAGATACAGAAACAAATCCACATACTTATAGCCAATTGATATTTGACAGAGGTGCCAGACACATACATTGGAGAAAAGACAGCCTTTTCAACAAATGGTGTTGGTAAAATTGGTTATCCAGTTGTAGAAAAACGGAACTAAGTCCTTACCTCTCACCCTGCACAGGAGTAAACTAGAGATGAATCAAAGACCTAGAAGTTAGACAAGAGACTATGAAACTACTAGAGGAGACATAGGTCCAGCACTCAACAAGACCCTCAAAGCTCAGGAAATTAAAGCAAGAATTAATACGTGGGATGGCATTAAACTAAAAAGTTTCTACTCATCAAAGGAAACCATCAAGAGTCTAAAGAGAAAGCCTGCAGAATGGGAGAAAATCTCTACCAGTTATCCCTCTGACAGAGGACTAATATCTAGAATATACAAAGAACTTAAAAGACTTTACACTAAAAAAACAACCCAATCAAGAAATGGGCAACTGAACTGAATACACACTTCACAAAAGAAGAGATGCAAATGGTCAATAGATACATGAAAAAATGTTCAACATCCTTAGCAATCAGGGAGCTTCAAATCAAAACTACACTCAGATTCCATCTAACCCCAATCAGAATGGCAATCATCAGAAGCCAAAAAACTATAAATGTTGGCAAGGATGTGGGGAAATTGGAACTCTTCTACACTGTTGGTGGGATTGCAAATTAGTTTAACCGCTATGCAGATCAGTGTGGAGATTCCTCAGAAAACTGGAACTGAATCCACCATATGATCTAGCTATACCATTCCTGGGTATCTTTCCAAAGGGGCTGAAATCAGAGAACTACAGTAATAAATGCATACCCATGTTCATAGCAGCACAATTCATAAGAGTCAAATTATGGAACCAATCTAGGTGTCCATCAACAGATGAATGGATTACAAAATTTGGGGATAGACACACAACAGAACTCTACTCAGCAATAAAGAAGAACAAAATTATGTCATTTGCAAGAAAATGGAAGAGCTTGGAGAATAATATGTTAAGTGAGATTACCCAATCATAGAAAGTAGAGGGTGATATGTTTTCTTTAATATGTGAAGGCTATGGAGTAACTGGGATACCAGAGGGACTCCATATTATGGCAGAAAAACCTCAGTGGAGCCAGGGAGGTGGTCTACGGGAAGAGGAAGAAGAAGACTGAGGTCCATCAATAGAAATACTACCATCTACTATGTGTACATATGTAAATATACCAACATCGATCGATCTCAGTACTCTGTATTGGGAAGGGGGGAAATGGGGTGGCAGGAGGGGCACCAAGTGCTGTGTGCATGTATGTCACTGTCAACATGATTTACATTATGATGTGAGACTATAATGCACCAATACAAGCATTTTTTTTTTTTAAGTTGAAGACAAATACCACCTTTTCCACATATTTCTTGCAAGGTATGGTTTTCAACCCCTTTGCCAGTTGGATTTCTCTCCTGCCTTTCTCGTACTAGCTATTAAATAAGACTAATGGGCGATGTTCATCTAATTGTATTCAGTTTCATTTTTCTAAGGCAAAACATGTTTGAATTCAATAAAGTTATGTGTAAGGAAGTAATACCTCTCCGTGAACAAACATACTCACATGCCAAGGAATATTAATTCTCTACCACACTGTCATATCAACATTCACATTTTAACAGAGTTAAAATAATTGCAATTAAGGAAGAAGTGGAAAAAGGAAAATTGGACACTGAGATGTAGACACACAGACTTCTAAGAGAACCAAAGGAAAAAAGAGGGTTGTAGCTATAAGCCATGGAAGAGGCAAGGAAAGATTCTTCCCTATAGCCTTCTGAGGGAGTATGATCCTGCCCACCCCTTGATTTCAGACCTCTAGCCTCCAGAACCAGGAGAGGATGCATTTGTTTTAATTCATCCAGTGTGTGGCACTTTGTTGTCACATCCCTAAGAATCTAATATAGTCAGCATTTTTTTTTTTTTTTTTTTTTTTTTTGTGGTACTGGGGATTGAACTCAGAGGCATTCTACCTCCAAGCTATACCCCCAGCCCTATTTTTTATTCTTTATTTTGAAACCGAGTCTCACTAAGTGTCGGAGTGCCTCACTAGGTAGCTGAGGCTGGCCGTGAACCCGGATCCTCCAGTCTCAGCCTCCCAAATGCTGGGATTACAAGCGTGCGCCACCACGCCCGGCTAGCATTTTTTTTTTTTTAAGAGATGTGGTGGCACCTTAAGAGTTCCTCCTAAATTGGGTTGACAAGCTGCTAGCACTTACCTGGCCTGCTGCTTGTGACCAGGACCAGTTCTGATTGGCTGCATCCAACTCATTAGTTGATGCCTCTGCCACAAGTTGATAAATATCTTGAATATCATTTCTGACTACAAGGTTAAACACTAGATATCCAATACTACCACTTTCAATTATTTCATTAAGGTTATACATTTTATCGGTTGGAATTACTGTTATATGTTCCAGTTCTTTATCAGCCAATCTCAGTGTATACCGTCCAGTGGCCCTCTACCATTGAAATTCTTATATTTAGACAATGTAAGTTGATATTGGCTTAAATGGAGAAAATGTATGTAGCGACTATTGCCATCATCATCGTGGCTACTCTGGTTTCACATCAAATGTCCATTCCCCCTTCTTTTGGAAGCCATTTTTCTTCTAAGGACTCATTCTTTTCTCCATTGTAGGTGTGGACATGACCTTGCAGCTCTAGGGTGGGCCTGGAACTCTGATCAGAAACTCAGGAGAGCAAATGACCTTCTATCAGAGCCATGAGGTGCAATTCAAGATTTGGTTCAGGGATGTGGGAGGAAGGCCTGTTCTCTTTTTCACTGGATCTTGAACAAGAAAGATTTTAAAAGCCCTACCAGCGATCATGTAATTAAATGGAGCCTGAGAATTAGGCCTGTGCAGAGGAAAGCAAGGCTATGAGATGCGGAGTCCTGATCTTGATTGTACTATTAACACCACCATATACAAAGCTAGGCCTACCCACAATTTCCCAAGTCCCTTCACCCCACAAACTTGGGTTTCTGTCACTTGCAACCAAATAATCTTGCTCTTAAATGACATATCTTGTATTTAATTGTTTAAAAATAGCGTGGTGGTGCATGCTTGCAATCCAGTACTTGGGAGGCTGAGACCAGAAGATCCAGGTTTGCAGTCACCTTCAACTACTTAGTAAGGCTCTCTGAACTTAGTGAGACCCTGTTTCAAAATTAAGAATACAAAATAGAGCCAGGTGTGGTGGCGCATGCTTGAAATCCCAGTCCTTAGGAGGCTGAGACCAGAGGATCCGGGTTCGTGGCCAGCCTCAGCTACTTAGTTAGGCCCTACACAACTTAGTGAGACCCTGTTTCAAAATAAAGAATAAAAAATGGGGGTGTAGCTTGGAGGAAAATGCCCCTGGATTCCATCCCCAGTACTGCAAAAAAAGAAAAAAAAATAGGACTGGGGGTGTAGCTCAGAGGTAGAATGCCCCCGAGTTCAGTCCCCAATACCGCAAAAAAAAAAAAAAAAAATTGAAAAGTGAAAATTTCTACTGCTCTGTATCCTCACTTTCATTATGATAATCAATAATTGATTATATTAAAATATATCACATACAATAAAACTTATAATGGTATATGTTTGTAAGACAAATACTAATACTGGCAGTCCAAAATTTCAAAATAATCTAGGCAAAGATGAAAAAAGGAAAACTTTTAGGATATTCAGAGAATGGTTAGAGCTAAACTGTGTGTACTAAATATAATTCATGAAATGAGAATTATATGAAATATAATATTATATTATACCTGAGCACTTGTCATAAACCTCTTCTGAAGGGAACACACAATTTAGTAAAACTCTAATTTCAATGCAAAATACATTTCCTTTGACCAAAAGAGGTGAGTCAAAAATTTCTGTGTACCTATGTTATAAAATCTAAATAATTTAACTGTTCTCTTTTTCAATGAATTAGGAGAAAGAGAAATGTGATTTTCAATATTGTACTTATTTCCATTTTAGGTGATTTCTAATATTATCTATAGGGAGGTACAGAAGTTTTTGATTCAGGCTATATTTGCTTATAGAGAAAATTTTCTTTTCAGTACCAATCTCTTTAACAGTCAGATGTTGCCTTGAAAAACTAAACAATAGAAAAAGGAGAGCACTTGGGGTAAAAGGAGAGCTCAGTGGTACAGCGCTTGCCTAGCATGCTCAAGGCACTGGGTTTAATCCTCACCCAGCACTGAAAACAAAACAAGGGGTGAAAAGGAAAATGTTTCTAGAAAAGGAGTTCTTAGCATTTTTATTCCCCTCCAAGTACGTAATAACTTTTCCCTACATTGTCTTAAGGCAGGGAAGTAGGTTTTTTTCTTCACTGTTCAAGGATGCTTTTTTTAGTGAAGCAAAAGTAAAAGCATGAGAACTGTCCGCCTAAGTCAGCTGTACAGTTCAACTGGCTCAGTAAACAATTTTTACCTCAAACCTCCCTTTGCAATCAAGTCTTCTCTGACTTTATCATCAATACTCCTCCCCCGCTTCCCTGCATTTTTCATGTACTTACCACAGCTTACAAATTATCATTTAACTGTTCTTTAATTTTTTTTTAACATTTGTTAGTTTTATTTCCCCCAAATAGGTCATAAATTCAGGGCCTAGGCCCCAGCCCCTAAGGGAAGCCAGGGTCTTAACTACAGAATCCGAATTGCCATTCTGCATAAAAACTTGATCCAGAGAGAGTCTGAAAACATCCTGGATCAGCATGGGAGGATGTAAGAACAGAGAGAACCTGATAGTTTACCCAGTTCAACTCTCCTTTTAGAGATAAGAGAGTGAAGGACTGAAGCACTTCTAAGAAACGATTTTCAGTTAATTAGGGGCAGAGCTAGAAGTGGAAAGCAGGTCACTTGACCCAAGCATTCTTTCTAGTGCACTAAGCAAATTCTGCCAGAGAGGAGGACCTTGACAGGAACATGCTTACTGACTCTTGTGTACTGGTATAGGCCAGTGCTTTGCACTTCCATTAACAAGTGTGGTCTAGGGACCAGCAGACTAAGCATCACCAGAGAGCTTACCAGACATGCAGAATCTCCATCCCCACTCTAGACCTCCTGTATCTGTACTTAACAGGTTTCTTGGGTGACTCATGTGCGCATTTGGGAGCACTGAGGCAGTGTGCACTGCAATCTCTGATTCAAAGGGATAGCAAACTGATTGCATTAGCAGCGGCTCTCACATTAGATGCGCATTACAATCCAACCCGCCGAGTTTTCAAAATGCTGTTGCTGGGGTCTCATCTCAGACCAATTAAGTCAGAATCTCCCCAACAGATTCTAATGCAGCAGCCAAGGATGAAAACCACTGCATTAAATTCCCTGGAGTGCACTTTTTGCAGTCAGAGAAGAAGAGAGTCAAGGAAGTAATCTGTAGCTGCCTCAGGAGATACAACAACAACTCAAGACCTTCCTGAAGACCACTGCTCAGGTGGAGCTCTCCATGTGCTAAAATCACCACTGCTGATGCTCATCATGGAGCTTTGCCTGTGCCGAGACTGCCTAAGTGGTCCTCACCAACACCTCCAACCCCACTGTCTGGCAACATGCCCTAGTCCTCTATAGCCGCCATTAATCTTGTAACTTAAAATTATTCCATGCTCAACTACACTTCAGCTGTAAGGACTCCTTCAATCCATGCCACACAGCAGTTTGCTTTTACTCTACAACTGTAGAAGAGAAATTAACATGAAATGTCCAAGTGCTGCAACCCAGATACCACATAAAAAATAGAACATTCTCTCACAGTCAAAATTCCTCCAGTTATCTAACTAGAATGCCCTTCGCCTTAGTACAAAATAAGGAGTAAAGATTTAAATGAGAAAAATCATACATGTGCTAGATAAAAATACTGGAGAATATATATAATATGCACCTTTGAAAATACAATACAAACCCAGAAGTCACAAGACATTGATAAATTCTATCACATAGAATAAAAATTCTTAAGACCATAAAGTCAAAAGGCAAATTTCAAAATGTGAGAAAATTTTTTAGCTCTTAACATAGAAAAGAACTAATTTTATTGATATATTTAATTTCCTCAAAATATAAATAGTTCTAAAACATAAACAACAAAAAGACTGACAGATCAACAGGAAAATGAGCAAAGGATATACAGACAGTTCACTAAAAAGGAAATATATATGGATAAAAATATATTCAATATTACCCATATAAGGGAATGCAAATTAATACCTAAGTGATGAGATTTTTTACCTATCTGATTGGCAGAGATCAGAAAGTATAAAATATGCTATGTAGACAAATACGTGGATAAAATAGGCAGGCACTCTCATACATTGCTAGGGGCAAGAGAATTTGAATGAGGATAACATCCCTGAAAAGCAAGTTGGCAATAACTATTAAAATTAAAATGCACACACTTTGGATTCAGAAATGTTACCTCTAGGAATTTATCTTATAGATCCAGTCACACATGGATGAAATAACATTCTTTCAATGATATGTACTGTATTACTTTAGTGCTATAAAATTGAAAACAACTTAAATGTTCATCAGAAATGATTATTTACATAAATTATGGTATATCCAAATAATGGAATGCTATGCAGCCACAAAAAAATAATGAATAAGTTCTATGTACATTTATCAAATAATAACCAAAACAGATCATTAACTTTTTAAAAAACATTACATATTGTATACATATATAGGTACTTATACATATTTAACATTGCAGAGCTATGCAATATGTATATATATGTGTGATACCATTTATTTAAATATAATGCATATGCCATGTGTGTCCTGAATGTACTGAAAAGATAACCAAGAACCTAGTATCAACAGTAACCTCTGAGGGTTTGTGTGAGGAGAATGGGAGGGCTAGAAAGCAGATTTCTTAATTTTTTTAATGTGCAACCCCCTTTGTGCCTATAAATACATGGCATTTCATTTCAAACAAATGATTGCCCTTTGCACATATGCCTCCAGGTTATCACATTGCTGCAGTAGATTCCAATCTTAAACTCTTAGGGAGAAAATGTCCTGTAGGCCTTATAGAACCCCAGAGAGACAAGCAAGTTTTATAATGTAGTGCTGACTGCATTTTGGATGGAGATCTAAGGATTTCGTAACATAACATGTTTGGGTCTGCTTTCTAACAAGCTGTCATAGGGCTATGCCACCCAGTGAGAGCTATGTTATGCCTGCTAGAATCCAGCTACCCAAATAATTATGGGGCTGCTCTTGCTGAATTTTAATCAGCTTTTAAAGATCTTCTCTAGAAAAATGCTGTTACCTTTTTTTACCAAAAAAAAAAAGTGGTTATCTAAAGCCTCAGCTCTACTTTGGAATAAAGCATTGCATTAGGATTTAAACCCAAGTTAATTGTCCAGAATACCCAGCTGCAGGCAAGGCTATCAGGAGGAAGACAACCAAAGTTTCTAAGTCACTGTCAGCACTAATAAGAGAAGGCCTTTGAGGTAAGCAGAGCCCGAAGGATCAAACTGAACCTAGGCCACAGATCTCAAGCAATTGTTCTTTCCTACGTAGATCAGACCAATATTACCAACAGAAAGGAAGAAAGAAAGTTAAAACTTCTACTGGAAAGCAAAGCTTATGCTGTATAGGTCAGACATTAAGCTAATATCCGGGAGCCAGGCATAGGGTGTAGGCCTGTAATCTCAGCTACTCCAAAGCTTAAGGCTGAGGAGGATTTCAAGTCGGAGTTCAGCCTAGGAAACTTAGTAAGACCCTGTCTCAATTTTTAAAAAGGAGCAGGGATATAACTCAGAGGTAAAATGCTTCAGGGGAGTTTAAACCCCAGTACCAAAAACAGCAACACAACAACCAAAACAAACAAACAAAAAAACAAAAAAAAAACCCAACCTATAATCTGTCCATGTTTTAAAAGCCAAAGTTAGATGGTAGAAAAATAATTGTTACGATATAGAGGATCCTTCAAAACATAATTCTGAATATGTTAATATGTCTCATCCCCACACCAACCCCAATGCTCACCCAATCTCCAAAATTCTGGTTTCAATTTTGGACAATGTTATATCTTCCAAGTGTATATATGGATCTGGCAAGAGCTGACTCTGATGCCTTTGGCAATATTATATACAAAGGCAAGTTAATATAGAGGGCCAGATCCAGTTAAAGTAAATCATGGGCATTATGGTCTGGATCTGAAAAGTCCTCCAAAGTCCACATGCTACCAAAGCTTAGATGCCAACCTGTGGCGCTATTAGAAGGTAATGGAAACTTTTAGGAGGTGGGGCCCAGTTGAAAGGAATAGATCATTAGAGACATGCTGTGAAAGAGTATATTAGAGCCGGGCGTGGTGGCGCACGCTTGTAATCCCAGCATTCGGGAGGCTGAGACTGGAGGATCCGGGTTCGCGGCCAGCCTCAGCTACCTAGTGAGGCACTCTGCAACTTAGTGAGACCCAGTTTCGAAATAAAGAATAAAAAATAGGGCTGGGGGTATAGCTCGGAGGTAGAACGCCCCTGAGTTCAATCCCCAGTACCGCAAAAAAAAAAAGAGTATATTAGGACACCAACCCCTTCTTCTCTCTCCTTTCACTTCCCCACCACCACAGTGTGAGCATCTTTGCTCTAACATGCTTCCCAGCCATAATGTTCAGCCTGCCCTCATACCCAAAGGGATCAGGGACTAAAACCATCAGCCAAAATAAATCTTTCCTCCTGCTGATAGCTGATTTTCTCAGGTATTCTGTCAGTAACAGAAAGCTGACTAGCACAGTGGGAGACAGGTGCAAGCCTGTAATCAGAGCTACTCATAAGGGTAATGCAGGAGGATCGCAAATTCAAGGCCAACCTGGGCAACTTCGTGAGATCCCATCTCAAAATAAAAAATAAAAATGGCTGGAAGGATATCATTCCTAGGTTCAAACACCAATAACAAACAGACACACACAAAAGAAAAAGAAAACTCTAACTCTCCCCCAGTCCTGTAATATTGTAAGGTTGTAAATCCCTACTCAATTCATTTGTTCAGTAGATGGAAATTAAACCACACAAAAACATTGTGACCATTGCTGCCTCTGCCCAGTTTAAAAGAGCTTTCTTAGCATGGTCATGATATGAAACTAAGAAGCTACAGAATTTTGACCTGAAGTAGTCCCTAGTAGCAGTATGATGGAGGATTATACTGCCTTCTATAACAATTCTTAGTGCTGCAGTGAATCCTGTTTATATATACACTTATTACAGACTTTTATATAAACAAAGCACTGAGAACTAAAATATAGTTACTGAACAGAGTATAAATATTATAAAGCTTGATGATATAAAAATAATAATATAATTAATGAAAAAATTAAAAGGAAGGTGAGGGGTAGTATAAGTGCACTAAATGCCTCACCCTCACAGCAGGAATCAACAGTCATTCTCCAAAGACAAGATATCAAGAAGTAGACTGTTTAAAGTTACAGGAAGTAAGGAACTTATTTTATCATCAATAGGGGTTCCACTAAACGAATTAAAATCATCCATACAATAGAATACTACATAGTATAAGAAATGATCAGATAATTGTGTATGTGCTCACAAGGAAAGATGTCAATGATGTAGTTATGTTGAAAAAGTAGGCTATAGAACAATGAAACCATTTATTTAAATGAATATATAAATATGTATACATGTTTGCATAGAATTGAGTCATAGGAGAAGAGATTTTCATTTTTACTTTATGTGCTCTTGTGTTATTAGAATTTTTACAATTATCACATACTGTTTTTGCTTGTAATAATTAAGTAAAATAAAGACTCAACTCAGAAAAGAAAAAGTAATAGTGTATTAAAGAGACTGAGATCCAGGTCAGGAGTAAGAAAAATTAATTAAAACTTTCCTTCCACTCTGTGATCAATATGATTCTAAGAACCATGAAATGTTCTGGCAGACAAAGCTAATTTTGTTTTTATTTTCTTTCCCTTTTGAACTACCCCTCTAGGTGTTAAACCAAAATGAGGCCAATATGTCTTCCCTAGGTTACTACCTAATTATAGCATACCTTCACTTTGTTTTTCAAGTAGACATTGTTTGATGCCACTTAGGGCTTTCAAGTTTCAACTCCATTCAATAAAGCCATGCTGAGAAGCCCAGCACTATGCTTATTTGTATAAGAAGTTCATTTTCTTACAGTATCCCTGGCTCCCTTTTCCTGGCAGGGTCTCAGACCCACCAAGTCTCCCTTCTTTTCACCTCCAGCCCCTTCCTGACTTCCTGGATGAGCAGCAGAACACAGCCCTCTCCAGTCCCCTCGCATAGGTCAAAGCACAGCAAGGACACCGGCCACAGGGAGTGAATGGCAGAAGAAAATCAGCTCCTTGTCAGGACAGAAAAGGTTACTGAAGGTAATTCAGTGACCTTTTGTGGGGAGAAGTATAATCATATGTGTTTATATACACTGTACTTTCACAGCCTGCTTATCTCATACAAGTTTCCAAAGAATAATTATAGTTGATATGATGCTAAGTCTATTCCCCTTCTTGGAGCCAACCCATTAAAAGTACATTTAAAACATGAGGTCCCATTTTCCTTATTAACACAACAGATTTCTCTACAATGTTAGCTTTCACTACTAAACATTTCTTTTCCTTCTTTCATTTTTTAATAATGTTTTACTTTCAGGTTTTCTAACTTGCCCATTTTGAGTTTTCAATTTTCAGTTCATAGATGTGAGACCTTCATGTGTGCCCTCATACTTTTTATTATATTAAACAATTTGGTTTGGGCTCCCAGAGCATTCCTGTTTATTTGTGCCAAAGGAAGGGCCAATGGATGTTATAACTGATTGGAAGGGATGTGGGGGGTCTTCTATAGAAAACTAATTTTTCCCCCTTCAGATTTAGGCTTACAGAGATTTTACATTTTGTCTGTATACTCTCACCAAAATGTTCTCAAAGGCTGAGTTCTACTTTTTAAATATCGTAGATAAAAAGGGATAAAGCTATGCATGCAGGTGATCCAGGTTCTGATCTTCTCCATCTCTCTGGATAGAAAGTTATTCCAAATTGTATTCCTTTTATAAATAAATTATTGCTTTTTAAACCATTATAAGTTTAAAATGTTATAATATAATTAAAGAACTAACATAATTTTATAATTTATTAAATTGAAAGATATTTTATAGTACTGATGGTAGAAAAATAATCAGGGTAGCAAGTTGTCATCTTGATCTCAAAACACTATTCTCGTCAAGCAGCAGAAATAATTTTTTAACCTTCCCTTTTAGTGAAATAGAGGGTACCTGAGCTTAAACTCAGGAAGGATTCTGCTACAGGTTAGGAATGACAGAGGAAGTGAGACAGGCCTTGCTAGGATGGGATCCATGAAAGCCACAAACTCAGTGGCTTAAGACAATAGGAACACATTCTCTTGCAGCTCTGGAGGCAGAAGTCCAAAATCAAGGTGCTGGCAGGCACGTGCTCTCTCTTCACTCTAGAGAGTGAATCCTTCCTTCATTCTCTCTAGATTCTCATTGCTGTAAACTTGAAAACACGCACTCTAATCTCTCCTTCTATGTTGGCATGGTCTTCCCCCCTGCATGTCTGTATCTCTGCGCCCAAAATGCCCTCTTCTTATAAGGACATTCTAGTCATAGTAGATTTAGGACCAACCCTAATTTGATCACACCTGAAAAGACCCAATTTCCAAATAAGGTCACATGCACTAGGATCCATGAATTTGGAGGAACACTATTCAATCCAGTACAGGTGAAGAGACAAGAAGAAGTGGGAGAAAGGCAGTCCCACAGCAACTGCACCTAACACAAACATCTTGCCCAGGAGAACAGCCAGGTCAGACAGCCAATGGCCAGGGCTTCAGAAGCTGCTCCTGCCTGGGGACACAGGCCGGACAAAGTCTCAGGACTACTGCTGGAAACCAAATGGCTATGATCAAGAATTGTACAGAGGGTACTCACAGATTTTAGAGAAGGCTACATGGTTGTACAAGCACTGTTTTTAATCCATGGAGCCTGGATATAATGTGTGATTAAAAACTTTACTAAGGTCATCCTGCTTGCCAAAAAGAACACTCAATACTCACTGCTTGGATTAATACCAGACATGTAGCAGACTGAAATGGTCAGCAGAGGAGAGAAACAAGAAGGAGAAACAAGGAAAGAAAGAAGTATATAATCCACACAGCCATTTTTATTAATGTAGCAAGAGTTTCTTGACATATTTCCCAGAATGAGTTACAATCTCTGCTCTACTAGTCATTTCCATTCCAAGCCTGTGCATGTTTAAAGCCCTTAAACTGAATTTCCTTTCCTTCTGTATTATCTATCAGAACTCCTGTTTCCCTAGGGAGAAAGTGGGACATAAGAAGGACTCTAGACAAAGAAGGAGAAACCTTAGATGAGCAAAAAAGGTGACTTAACTGAAGGTGATGGGGGGGGGCACCCTAATGCAGATGATGTACTTTCACAAACATATCAA
>PVLC010031768.1:0-12232 GCA_004027655.1 Graphiurus murinus | reverse complement strand
GATTGATGGTATTTTGACTCATCCTTGAATTCAAACTTCTATTAGTTGCCATGGATACAACTGTTATAAAATCATATTGATTATGAAGTCTGGGGGTAAAACTCAGTGGTACAGAATTTTTATAGCATGCATGAGGCTCTGAATTTATCTGCAAGTATTGAAACAATTTTATTGATTACGAATTGAATAATTTTGATTCATTTTTCAATTATTACTATCACTCTAAATTAGGCTTCCTATTAACTCACATTAGAATAAGCACAATATGTCTTTAAATGGTCGCCTTGACAACATTTTTATCTATTTATCCCCCCATTCACATTCTTTTTTTTTTTTTTAGTGGTACTAGGGATTGAACCCAGGGGCATTCTGCCTCCGAGCTACACCCCCAGCCCTATTTTTTATTCTTTATTTTGAAACAGGGTTTCACTAAGTTGCGGAGTTCCTCCCTAGGTAGTTGAGGCTGGCCGCGAACCCGGATCCTCTGGTCTCAGCCTCCCAAATGCTGGGATTACAAGGGTGCTCCACCACGCCCGGCTCCCCCATCCATATTCTAATAAGCACAGATATTTAAGGGCTATTTTTCTGCAATATAATTCAGTACTTTCTGCATCTACTTTGCAAACCCACAGTAGCTGCAAATAAAATAAAACTCAGCATGTAAGATTGATTCTCCATTGCAAAGATAGTATTACCTGGCCCATCCAATCTTAGCTTTTGCTACTCTCCTACTGTGCCTATTATTCTTGGAGACATCATCTGCTTATTCCCTAATGCCTTTCACATTTATTTTCAGTTTTGCTCTTAGCACCTGTTGTCTCCTTAATAGGAAATACTCTTTATTTTTGCAAAGATTATCATCTCAGTTTCCACATATTTCCATGAAGATTTTTCCCTCCTCCTGATCAACACATAAACTTTCTTTAAAGCACTTTTGATATTTCACTTATCAAATAATATGTATTTAAACTTTGTATTTTAGTTTTATTTAAATTTAAAATAATAATTTTAAGTATTTAAATTTAACCATCCAATATTTATACCTTTTTTATTGGTTCTTGTCAGTGTTACCTGTACTCAATATATGAGATCAAAGATTATACCTTATTTCTCCTTTATATCTACAGAGCACCACTATATTTTAAATATTTTAGTCAACATTTTCACTGCTGTGACCCAAATACCTGATGTGTGAAACTTAGATGAAAAAGGATTTTATTTGTTCACAGCTCTGAATATTTCAGTCCATGTTAGGCCACACCAGAGTTACAGAGCTCAAGACATGGTGAAAGAGGGGCCACAACCCTCAGCTCATGGCAGAACAAAATAGAGTCTGGGTGATAGAGATAACCTGCAGCCACCTGGCCCAAGAAAAACTGACCCTGACCATACCCACATGGATTCATCTCCTCAAGTTACATCTCGCTTGTGAACATGGATAGTTCATGTAACAAATGAGTGTTTTGTGGACATCTTAAATCCAAACCTTGGCATGCAGCATTAGATAATATTAAATGTTCAAGAAATACTGCCTTGTTCACATTTGTTTCTGATGCATATGCAGAATATTTTTTTGTATTTGATACAAAATAATCATAACATAGTTTCCACATCTTGCATTAAATAAACAGATTTCTTTCCACTTTTCTCTTAAAAGCGTTAGACACATATTCATAGAAGGAAAATAATACAACTGACCACTAAGTAAAGGCATTATTCAAACTTGTTTCGCTCAATAACCTTCCGGAACTCTGCACTTTGCATATAAATATTTGAGAACATATTAAAGATTTAAATTCCCCTGAAAGACTATTGCATCAAAATAAAATGGAATCTTAAACTTATGGATTTGATTAAAGGTAATTTGTTGCCTACATTGATTTTACATGCACTGAAATTTTGTAACCCAAAATAGACCATCAAAAGTGCCTCCTTACACTCTGAATTTGCTTCATCCTACTATTACTAAGAATTAGAAGCAGCACAAAAAAATGCTGACAAGTTTTTTTTTTTTTTGTATATTTGGCTGTCTTCATTTCAAGTAAAATATGCTAAAAATTTTCTCAAAGCCAAGTGTTAGCTAAAAGCTTTAAATATGTGAGGAATCATCTTGTATTTAATAGAGAAACAATATAATGGATGCATTCCTGCATTGACATTACACAGATCTATGAACATTTTTCAAAATTACAATTGGGTTTACATTTAATCAAGTTTAATTGTAGAAAATAGTAGAAATGACAGAAAACACTATTCCAGTCTGTGTTTTCTAGATATTTTCTTTTTCTGGTTATTCACTCATGTCTGCAAACATGAATTACACAAAAGCAAGAAAATCAACAATCTTAAAAGAAGTTGTCTTAATATCTTTTGATTTATTCTAATATTACTATTTTCATTTATGAATAAAATTTCTATTTTTTCAGGTAATTTGGAAAATGTCTTATTATTGAGATATTTAACAATATTACCTAGATAAGGATGGCCATAGGTTACAATTTTACTTTGCCTGTGTGAACAAAATTTAGGCACCCTTTTATCTTGATAGAGCCAGTATATGTATGTAAGAACTAAAAAAAAAATCAACTGTTACATGATTGATTCAGTGATAGATTTTGACTATATTAACTACATCAGTAACTTTTATTTTGGCAGATAATAATAAATTCAGTACTGGAATTACTCAAAGTACATTTGTATTAATATTTCAAATTATTATGATATAAAAGAAAAGAATAAAACAGGAAATTTTAATAAATTGGGCTAATACAAGTCATCAAGACTCTCTCTCTCTGTCACACACACACACACACACACACACACGCAAATGTACCATGATTGTGTAAGTTATGGGTGATATTCAGTTAATGAAAGTACTCTCTGTTTAAGTATTATTGCTGTATTTAATGTTATATTTAAATATGTGTTGCTTGTTTTAAAACATACTATATTCTTTTTTTTTTTTTTTGTGGTACTGGGGATTGAACTCAGGGGCATTCTACCTCCGAGCTACACCCCCAGCCCTATTTTTTATTCTTTATTTTGAAACAGGGTCTCACTAAGTTGCAGAGTGCCTCACTAGGTAGCTGAGGCTGGCCGCAAACCCGGATCCTCTGGTCTCAGCCTCCCAAATGCTGGGATTACAAACGTGGGCCACCACGCCCGGCTTAAAACATTCTATATTCTAAAGAGAAATAGGAATGGCTGTCAGCAATAAGTAGGCCTATACAATGACTGATGCCTTCCTGGAATGTAAAGGCATTTTTAAATAACGTACAGGAACAAAACCAGATGAAATCAGGAATTATAATTCTAAAACATAAAGAATAGCCCCAAACCAGGCTACCATTGTTACAATAAGAGGAATCAGGATAAGCTACAAAATAAAGTTTAAAAAAATCAAAAGACATAAAAAACACCCAAAATCGAAAATCCAAAATCTTATGTGTCCCTCCTGGGAGTAGAAATTTATGAACATTTTAATAATTGGTTTAGCAGTATATGGAAAAGATTAAGCTTTGATATAATTTATTGGTAATTTAGAAGAAGTAAGAAAATGGTATCCAAGACAGGAAACAACCAACAAAAGAACAAATGGTAACCCAGAACTTGGAAACTGCAGAAAAGAATTTTAAAATAAGTGTGTTAAATATGTTAGGATCTACTGGAAGAGGTGGACAATTATTTCAAAGGGCTTATCAACACATTAAACACAGTTGAATAATCAATGAAGTTGAAGACAGATTAACTCAGAAAACATATGTCGTAAAATCCAAAATCTGTTGCATATAAAAATATCTCTGCCAACTAACATTAGATTTCTCAACATTATAAAAGTCATCTCCAAAATACATATAATTTATATGACACATCATGGTTAAAGAATGACTACATTTCTGTTAAGATCATGAAACAGGCAAGGCTGTCCACTTATCTATTTCCTCAACAATTGCACACAGTATTATAATCTAAAAAAATTAATAAAGGAATCCAGTTGGGAAAGGAAAAGAAAATCTGTCTTTTTTCATGATCCTCCATGCAGAAAATGAAATGAAATGTCAACAAAATGAATATAATCTAGTTGCATCCATTTCCCTGAAAAGAACATGATTTTATTCTTCTTTATGGCTGAGTAAAATTCCATTGTGTACATATCCCATAGTTTTGTAATCCATTCATCTGTGGTTGGACATCTTGGCTGCTTCCATAGTTTGGCTATTGTGAATTGAGCTGCTACACATCAAGGTCACTCATTGAAGTGAACCTTAGGGGGAGGGAGAGGGAGGGAATGGGGAGGGAATGGGGAGGGAATCGGGGAAGGGGTCAAATGAGAATTGTGTGCAAATATGTTGTTAACAATTTGTACTTAACAAAGATGTATGCTATATTGCACGAATTACTACAATAAAAATTTAAAAAAATGAATATAATCTATAAGAAAACTTAGGAAAACTATCCAATGCAACATCAATATTCAAAAATCAATTGCATTTCTACTTATTTACATCCGACAGAAATTGGAAATAGAAGAATAATTCCACTGACCATTTCATCAAAACAAATATATAACAACTATATAAAAATCTAACAAACAATGTGCATGAACTTTACACCAATAACTACGTACCAATGCTGAGAGAAATTAAGGACCTAAAGAAAGAGACATACACAGTTGGACCAGAAGATTATCATTCTCTAGATTAATGCAAACTCAGTCAAAATCTAGCAGGTTTTTTTCATAGAAATTGCCTAGTAAATTCAAATATACACACAGATGGTAAAAAAAAAATAAAAACTAGAATGAACGAAACTATGAAAATGAAAAATATAGTTTAAGGCTTAATACTACCTGATTTCATTACTTATATTAAAGATATTGTAATCAGTACAATATAGTACTGGCCTAAAGATAGAAAAATAGATGGATAGAAAAGTAAAGAAAGACTAGAAATATACATTTACATGTATGGAAAGCCAATTCTCTATAAATGAACAAAATTCAGTGGAGAAATAATTGTTTTTAAAAAATATACTAGAAAAACTTTATACCCTGATTGGAGGAAAAATACTACAGTCAATACCTCAAACCATATATGCAAATTGGCTTAAAATGCTTTATTTATAACTATAAAAATCTATAAGGTAATAAAGGAACAATTCTTTGTCATCTTTAGTAGTAAATATTGCTGATATTCTAAGACCACAACCCATAAATTTTTTGAAGTGCTTAATTAAATTGCATCAATATTAAAATCAAACATTTGCTGGGCATAGTGGCACCCACCTGTAATCTCAGTACTTGAGAGACTGAAACAGAAGGATCACAGGTCCAAGGCCAAACTCAGCAACTAACAAGACCCTCAGCAACTCAGCAAGATTCTGTTTCAAAATAAAAAATGAAAGGACCTAGGAGTATAGAGCTCAGAGATAGAACACCTCTGGGTTCAACCCCCAGTTACACATGCATGTACACACACATGCACGCATGCACTTACACAAAGAAAACACTTGTTCTTCAAAAGGTGTTTGTAAGAAAATGAAATAACAGGCCTCCAACCAGGGAAAGAGTGTGTATAAATTCATGCATTGAAGCCAGGCGTCGTGGTGCATGCTTGTAATCCTAGTAAATGGGAGGCTGAGACAGAAGGATTACAGGTTCACAGCCAGCCTCAGCAACTTAGTGAGGCCATCAGGAACTTAGTGAGACTCTGTTTCAAAATAAGAAAGAAAATAGGGCTGAGAGTGGAGCTTGAAGTTAGAATGACCCTGGATTCAACAGCCAGCACCAAAAATAAATTAATTTATTCATTCATGTATATAATAAATTATTAAATTCAGTGTATATGAAAAGAACTCCAAATATTGAATAACAAGAAGTCAAACAATCTTTTTTTATTTTTATTTATTTATTTTTTTTTGTGGTACTGGGGATTGAACTCAGAGACATTCAACCTCACAGCTATATACCCTCAGTCCTATTTGTTTATTCTTTATTTTGAAACAGAGTCTCACTAAGTTGCAGAGGGCCTCACTAAGTAGTTGAAGGTGGCTATAAACCTGGATCCTCCTGTCTCAGCCTCCCAAGCACTGAGATTACAAGTGTGTGCCACCACGCCCAGTTTAACAATCCAATTTTAAATGTGCAAATTATTTGAACATATAATTAATTAAATAATTTGTAAAGATAGAAAATAAGCATGAGAAAATATCAAATATCTCAACATCATTAATTAAAAAGGCAAGACAAATTTAAATCATTATTGGATAGTAATGTATGACACATATTAGAATGACTACTATTAAAAAGATTGCCTATACCAAATGTTGACAAAGATCTAGCACAACTGCAATTCTTACACATTTCTGGTCATAATGTAAGATGCATAACCTCTTTACAAAACAAGGCAATATCTTAAAACATTAAGCAACATGTACACCTAGATATTTATCTAAGAGAAATTAGTATGTTTAAATGCTATTTTTTTTAGAAATGCCCATAACAACTCTATGAAGCTATGTAAAAGAAAGGAAATTTAATTTTTAAACAAGCATGAATCAGAGAAGACAGAATACATAATGGTGTGAAAAGCCACAGATGATAAATTAATACCATGATCAACTTCATGCAAACAAATTTGAAAATTTAATTTCAATGGAAATAATATATCAGAAAATATAGATTATCATAATTGATGCAGAAAGAAATAGAAATTCAGAATAGGCATACAGCCATTTAAAAATTGCTTTGCTGTTGAATTCTAGCAAACATTTAAGGAAGAAATAGTTTCAATCTTTCAGCTACTTAGGAGGCTGAGACAAGAGGATCACAAGTTCGAGGCCAGCCTGGATAACTTTGTGAGATTTCATCTGAAAATATAATTTGTTGATAAAATATATTTTTATTTTTATTATGCTTTTATTGGTGTATGATAATCTCACATCATACTGTAAATCATGTTGACAGTGACATACATGCACACAGCACTTGGTGGCCCCTACCTCACCATCTCCCCCTCCCCAATACAGAGTACTGAGATTGGCATTGGTATTTTCACATATGTACACATAGTTAATGGTAGTATTTCCATTAATGAACCTCACTCTTCCCCCTCCCTTTCCCTTAGACCACCTACCTGGCTCCAAAGAGGTTTCTCCTTCATTATCTGATATCCCAATTATTCCCTAGTTTGTGTATATTAGAGAAAACATTATGACCCTACACTTTCTGTGACTGGCTAATCTCACTTAACAATATTCTCCAGGTCCTTCCATTTTCTTGCAAATGACATTATTTTATTCTTCTTAATTGATAAGTATAATTCCATTGCATATTTCCCATAATTTTCTTATCCATTTTTCTGTGCACCCAAATTTGGAGCATAAATGTTTACTGTCATTATATCTTCTTGTTGGATTTTTTTTTTTTTTAGTAATAAGAAGTAACTCACTTTGCCTCTTCTAATGTATCTTAACTTAAAGTCTATTTTTTCAAGTATGAGCATTGCTACCTTTGCTTGTTTTTGGTCTCTATTTACATGATATATCTTTTTCCATCCTTTCATCTGTGGCATATGGATATCTTTGGCTGTAAGGTGAGTTTCTTGCAAGCAGCATGTAGTTGGATTGTGTTTTTTAATCTACATTGTCAGTCTATGTCTTTTAATTGGGGAGTTAAGACCTTTGACACTCAGTGTTATTTTGAGATTTTTTTTGTTTGCTTGTTTCCTGTCATTTTGAGTTCTATTTTCTTTTTGATATAGTGTTATTTCTCCTTTGCTTAGTTGCTGGCCTGGTGGAGTTTGCTTCTTCTCAGCTTCTGGAATTTACTCCCTTTTTCTTCTTTGTGCTTTATTTTTTTAAGTATTTTCTCTAGTGCTGGCTTGGTAGTAATGATTTTTTTTAAGTTTCTGCTTATCTTGGAACATTTTTATTTCTCCATCAATGTTGAACAATAATTTTTCTGGATATAGCAATTTTGGTTGGAAGTTGATTTCTTCCAGAGTCTGGAGTACTTCATACCCTTTCCCCCTGCCATTCATGACCTGAGTTGAGAAGTCTGAAGTAATTTTTATTGTTTTTTATTCATTTTTAATTGGTGCATTTTAATCATACATCTTTGTTAGGTACAAGCTGGTAAAAGCATACCTACACACATTTCTTATTTAACCCTTCCCAAATTCCCTCCCCACTCCCTCGCCCTCCCTCCTTCTCAGGTTCAGTTTAGTGATTAAGTTTAATATGTTTGTGAGAGTACATCATGTGCATTAGGGTGCCCCCCCATACCTGAAGTTCAGCCATTCTTTTGTTCTTGCTGCTTTAAAGATCCTATCCTTGGTCTCTATGTTAGTCATTTTGATTATTGTGAGGCGTGGGGTTGTCCTTCTTTGATCTTGTCTTAATAGTCTTCTTTATGTCTCCTCTATAGTCTTTTTCTATGTTTGGAAAATTCTCTGAAATTATTTCTATGGAGAGATTTCTGATACCCTTGGTTTGTGCTTCTAGACCTTCTTCAATCCCTTTTATTCTCAAGTTAGGACTTTCACATTGTCCCATATTTGCTTGATGTTTAGGTTGTGTTGTTGTAATGTCTTCTGTATATTGTTGACTGTGTTTTCAGTTTTGAATGGACTATCTTCCAAGAGTGATACCCTGGTTTCAATGTATTCTTGCCTGCGAGAGTTGGTTTCTATTTCTGTCTTTCATTCATTTCTTGACTCCTTTATTTTGCTCAGCCTCTTTCTGGTGTTTTCTTAGAGCCTCAGTTTACTCCTTCATTTCCTGTATACTTTCTTTGAGGCCTTACATCATGTTGAAGATCAAAAATTTGAATTTTCCTGCTTGCATTTCCTGTAGATCAGTATTGGTGATCTCCTTTGTTGTTGAGCTGTGGGATTTTATTGTATCCTCACTGTTCCTCATTTTCATATTTTCAAAGTTCTCAGGTTTATACTTCTGTTCTCTTGACATCTTCTTTCTCTTTGTATGAATCCTATGTCTATTTGTTATTCCTTTTTAACAAGTTCTATGCTGGGGGTATATATTTGCCTCTACCTACATGCCTCATATTGTCCAAATTTTGAGTTTGTCACCCAGAATCTCTTGGACTGGATATAGTTTCTAGTGTAGGCAAATAGGAGTCACTGATTCACTACAGACTTCCATGCTCTCCAGGCCCAAATTCTACAGGGCCTGCAGTCTCCTGGTTGGGATTTAGTGCTCCACAGACACCACCACTGCTCTGCTGATTGTGTACCTGTGATACTGCAGAGCACTGACCTTTTGCAACCTTTCCATGCCCCTGGCCTTCCAACCTCCAGGCATGGCCTGTCACCAATCCCTGACACCCGAGATCTGAGTTCTGGTAGAGAGATTGTACAGGAGCTGTGGCAGGAAGAGATTGTACAATTCTAAGCCTGGGTCTTTGGTTCCTCAACTTTTTTTTTCTTTAGCCCTGGAGATACCATTGTTGCTCTGGGCAGCTGCTTTGGTGTTTGTAATGCCCAAACATGGCTAGGACTAAGTTTATTGCTTTCTGACCCTGCAACTTGGTAGGCAAAGTTGTTTCCTTCTGCTGTCACCACATCTGAGTTGCCTTTGGTGATCCCTGGAGACCTTATAAGGGCTTGAAGAACTGCAACCTGTAGGTACCTCATGTCTGAATGTCTCTTACAACTTTCTGCTAATTTACATTTCTGTGGTGTCTGACACAAGACCCTATCCCCATCTCTGCAAGGGTGATTGCAAAGTCTCAGACCCTGCTAGCCAATTTCTTGTCACAAAAGTCCCTGTGACACATCTGTGTCCCCCCTTTATTTTTCCATATTCTTGAATCCTGAAAATATAATTTTAAAATAAGCTGAGTATGTAGATCAGTGATGATTCACTTGCCTAGCAAACATAAGGCCTTGAATTCAATCTCCAGTACCATAAAAAAGGGAAAAACACTTACCTACTCATTTTATGAGAGACTTATTACCCTAAAACTACAACCAATGATATTATAAGAAATTTATATTCTAATGCAATAATTCTCATTACAAAAGAGGAAACATAATTAACTAAGCAACACTGAATCTAATGCAGCAAAATATAAATTGTATCATTAGCAAGCATGGTTTATTACAGAGATTTATGTTTGTGCTAATATAGAAAAAATCAGTTTTGGTTCATGTAGTGCTTATTAAAATTATTAAACTGTTAATTTATAATCAATGACAGGTAAAGAATAGTGTGAAATATAATTATATATTGATTGATTAAATCAATCTCTATATGTAAAGGTATAATTTTATTTTTTGTACTGGAGATTAAACTTAGAGGTATTCTTCCTCCAAGCTATACTCTCAGCCTAATTTTATTTAGTTTTTGAAAATGGTCTTACTAGGTTCCTGAGAGCCTCACTAGTTTTGAATCTGTGATCCTCCTGTTTCAGCCTTCTAAGTACGGAGATTATAAGTGTGCCAACACTCAGCACATTTTTTTTTACAAATTTGAGATTACATGTTTATATTATTTAAAAGTAACTTTCATCTCTACATATGAATTTAATATGATGTAACAAACTAAACCTGTATTTGGAGACTATTTTTAATCTCAAATTTATGTTATATAATACAATCTTTTGATGAACCTCATTTACCTGTTTTTAATCCACTATTTTATTTCATGAATGTACATGTGTAGAATTAGTTCTCAAGGCCAAATTAATATCCGTTTTTAGGACTTCAGATAAATTTTGTAATAAAAATTTGGCCTACGTGGTAGTATATGTCCAAGTTTACTATGCCTCTGTTGATCTAAACAACTAGCAAAGCTCTAAAAAACTGAAAAAATTAAAAGACAGTCACAATCAACAAGCAATTAGAATCTCTATAAAATGGAATCAAACATTAAGTACAAAGTGGTGGATAGGCTAAAAGCCTTGTGAGATGTGGGGAAGGGAATAAATAAACACAACCAAATATTTAATTCCTAAGAGATAGCAGAGAATTATAGTTTAGAGAACATGGACTGGGACTAATGCTTTACAACAAAAATAGCCAGGGATCAGCAACATATGGAAGTATACCAAGAAAAAGCTTCAAACCCTTAATGTGCCCAGGGTTTATCCAAGGATCCTAGAACTTGGAAGCACAGTCTTGAAGGTAGGATCTTGACTAAGTTGCTGACTAGCTTAGAGACTAAATCTGTGCTAAGAAATCAATGTATAATAGTGTTTCCTTTATAGTTCTTTTCTCAGAGATAAAGTGGAAGGAATATTAAATTCATTTGTCAGGGAGATTTGAGCACATGAAAAGTACAAAATGAAAGAAAAATTTCTCCTCTAAACAAATCAGTAACTGACTTACAACCATATGAGAAAAATTAATGATAAAAATTTCAGCAGTACAAAAAAATAGATACACTCTCACTGCATTAGAAATTGAAATTATAAACAAATAAAATATGAATTTTAGCCTGAATACTAAATGTTCAAGGAGAAAAATGAAGGGATTTGATGCATAAAAGGTGACATAGAGCTAAAAAGGGGCACTAATTAAAACAGGGAGAGATGGATACAAAAAAGTTAGGTTCTGAAAATTATGTGTTCAGTCAAAACTTTAAAAATATCAACTAAGAACTATGCATAAAATACATAAGAAAAAGTACCAGTCAAAGTAGGGAAATGAGTTTTTTCCTATTACAAATTTTAAATTTTAGAATAATTTTACACGAAGTTTACAGAAAATTGCAAACATAGTGCACTTTCCTTACATAGTACAGAGAGTTCCCACATCTGTGTTCCACTATTATTAACAGTTAATAGTAGTGTGCCATATTAGTTACTAGTAATGAACAATATTGTTACATTATTAACAAAAGTTCATTCTTCATTTAGATTCACTTACTTTTATACCTAATGAATCTCACCCCATATATATTACAGTTAGTTATGATGTATTTTTTAGGTTCATCTTAGCTGTAAGAATTTCTGTAACCCCTTGTTTTTATGACATTGACAATTTTTTTTTTTTTTTTTTGGAAGTCTTGTGGCTTTATTTTTTTTTTTTAATTTTTTAATTTTTATTGTAGTAATTCGTGCAATATAGCGTACATCTTTGTTAAGTACAAATTGTTAACAACATATTTGCACACAATTCTCATTTGACCCCTTCCCCGATTCCCTCCCCATTCCCGTTCCCTCCCCCTCCCTCCCCCTAAGGTTCACTTCATTGAGTGACCTTGTTATGAT
>PVLC010031767.1:0-18576 GCA_004027655.1 Graphiurus murinus | reverse complement strand
ACACACACACACACACACACACACACAGATCACAGAGAAAAGGAGTAAGAAAACAGCTGGGGAAGAGGAATAGAAAAATTAGAGAAAAAGACAGATGAAAGAAAGACTTCTACCCAAAAGTAGAAGGAAAAACTAAATGGTTTTTGAAATAAATATTATGTAGATTTCTGGTCACATCCATCTGTGGGCCTCTACACACACCACTGCATGTTAATTATTCAGCAGTTCAACTACCTCTTAATTATTAACCTTTGCAAATAATAGGATAGTTACAGCCCCCTCCAAGGCAGGACTGCCCTCTCTGGATTCCGTAATGTATAAAGCCAGTAACAATGTCAAGCTGAACAGTTGAATTATTTTCCACCACTGGCTTTCTTACATCTAGTACAAAGTAAGCATGGTGCCCAACACATAGCTAGTGTCTAATAGATGTTTGTGGGGCGGGAGAGAGGGGGGAATGATTCAGAGAGTATTAGGAGAAGTTAAAGCTATTTAGAGTACCCTAAACATTTTTTTTTCTTTTGAAATGGCATTTCACTCTGTTTCCCAGGCTGGTCTTGAACTCTTAGGCTTTAGATCCTCCTGCCTCAGCTTCCTGAGTAGTTGGTTATAGGCAAGCACCATGGTACCCAGCTCCTTAAACGTGTGTGTGTGTGTATGTGTGTGTGTGTGTGTCAGTGTCACTGGGGATTGAACTCAGTGGCATTCTACCTCCAAGCTATACCCCCAGCCCTATTTTTTATTCATTATTTTGAAACTGGGTCTCACTAAGTTGCAGAGGACCTCACTAAGTAGCTGAGACTGGTCATGAACCTGCGATTCTCCTGTCTCAGCCTCCCATGGTCTGGAATTACAAGAATGTGGCACCACACCTGGCTTCTTTAAACTTTTAAAGTCAGTATTGTGAAAAGTAATCATGCTCCTCTATAAAGTGTTGACCTGTAGGAAAACCTGTATAACTTGTTCAAAACATGCCCCGTTTCATCTGGTGGTTTTCAAATGTTCAGAAGAAATGGTGTGTCCGTCTTAAGAAGGTCAGAGATGAAACGGAGGCACCTTTATTAGAACAGAGATACTAAAAGGGTGAGGCAAGACTCCATAATAAAGACTTACTTTTTTTTTTTTTTTTTTTCCTTTTTAAGATTCTACCCTTTGTGTCTGGATCTATACAGGAAGGTTCTGGTGGCCACTTTCTCCAGCAAGTATTAACTTAAGATCAATTCCAAAAAAGCAGAGTGTTTAAGGACTGACACAGGTGAGTATAAACATTTTAAATCTCTTTTCCAATTGTCTACTTCAAAAATATCAGAGCCAACATTTATTTTAGGTATTACAATTTTTTAAATCGTTGGTATATTGAGCTTTCAACTCTGCCTTTAAAAACTATGTCTTCATTATGCCCTGGAGTTTTTATACCTCTATAATTTACTCTCAGAATCACCACAGACCTGACCTTTGTTCTGGACATCTTGAAATGGCCTTTGACCAAAAACAATAAAATCTGATCTAAGAGTGAGCTACTAGACATGCAGGATAAAGGCTCATAAAACAAAAGAACTGGAAAGGAATTTATAGACTGCATGCTCCCATTCCAAGAATATAGCCACTTAAAGCCATGTGCTCCAAAAAGGACACAGAAAGGAGCTTCTTCATATTAAAGTTAAGAGCAGTTAAAAATATTTCAGATCTAAATCTGAAGTATTAAGATTTTATTAAATGAAATAATCATTACTATTAAGCTTTCATAGAAAGCTGGGCATGGTGGTCCACACCTGTAATCCCAGACTTGGGAGGCTGAGACCGGAGGATCCCAGTTGGCAGCCAGCCTCAGCTACTTAGTGAGGCTCTCCAGAACATAGTGAGACCCTGTTTCAAAAATAAAGAAAAAAAGGGGCAGGGGGCTGGGAGTGTAGCTCGGAGGCAGAATGCCCCTGGGTTCAACCCCCAGTACTGGGGAAAAAAAAAAAAACCTTAACCAAGTCTGCAAATATAAAAGCTGGTTCCTGTCCTATGTAACCTTGCAAGGCAAACCATTTGCACTTCATAAATTCATAAGCACCAATTTCAGAGACCCCAGAGAGCTTCATGTATCAATAATTCCCATAAGCTTTGGGAGTTCATGGCTGGTTGGTGGGAAGAACCTAACTCAGAGTTATGGAGTAACTGCTGGATACAAAACTTTAGAAATATAGTTGCTAGCCCCTACCTAAACGAAAACTATCAGATAACAGCCAAAATCATAACTACTTGCTCAAATGACCCTAGGGAAAGATTGTAAGCAGGCCAACCAGCCTCTGCTTTAGGTATATTGAGAAAAGATAGACTTGTAAGGTAGTGACTCTCAAAATGTGGTTCAAAGACCCTTCAGGGGAATCTGTAAGGTCAAAACTATTTTCACAGTGATGCAATTCCAGTATCTTACAAATGCACAGAGGAATCTTCCAGAGGATACAAAGGTGTAAGACAAGGCAAAATGAAGCAAATGTGAGATTCCAACTTTTTTCTATTAGGCCAGTATATATTACTGTAATTCTCTGATTTCAGTTCCTTTTGGAAAGATATCCAGGAGTGGTATAGCTGGATCATATGGTGGATGCATTCCCAATTTTCTGAGGAATCTCCACACTAATCTCCATAGCGGCTGAACTAATTTGCAATCTAACCAACAGTGTGGATGATAGTTTTCTGCAGTCAGTGGCTCAACAAGATTCTGCTCCTTTTTGCTGGAGTTGGTCTCTGAGAGCTGCCAAATCCCAGTGGCTGCCAGCCCTGCTCAGCCTCGCCAAGATGGCACCACCTCTACTCTCCGCTCACCAGGTGAGACATGTGCAGCTCTAGTCCTCTGCTCTCTGTGCTGCATCCAATTCCACTGTGTTTCAACTTTCTTCTATTGAGTTCTGACTGCTTTTCTTCTTTTGCCAAGAAGCAGTGTATAGAGCATAGGATATAAAACATTTTTTAGGAACTCATAAAAAATGTTTTAACATGCCAGAATATAGCTCAGACAAAAACCTAAACAACTTGTCCAGACATGCTAGTATATAGCTTCAAAAACTTGCCAGGAGCCGGGTGTGGTGGCACATGCTTGTAATCCCAGCATTTGGGAGGTTGAGACCGGATGATCCGGGTTCACGGCCAGCCTCAGCTACCTAGTGAGGCACTCTGAAACTTAGTGAGACCCGGTTTCAAAATAAAGAATAAAAAATAGGGCTGGGGGTATAGCTCAGAGGTAGAATGCCCCTGAGTTCAATCCCCAGTATCGCAAAAAAAAAAAAAAAAAAAAAAAAAAAACTTGCCTGGACATGTAAGCATAGTGTTCAGACTAGGTGCTACAGTTGATAACAGACCCTTGGATCATAAAATGCCTTGTCACCTCTGATGGACTTATGTCATCAATACATTTGAACTGGTGATAAGAGTCTAGCAGCTTTGATAAGCCTGGATGAGCTTGCCAAAGACTCCAGGAAACACCCAGAAAGTCCTATAAAGACCCTGGCCTTACTATGAGCAGTGCGCTGAACTTTGCTTATGCCACGACAGTCTGCCTGCGTGTATGACTCTAATCCAGCGACTTGCTCCCATCCTGTTCTTCTTGCTGACTAAGGATCAGTGGGAGACTTCTGCCCAGCTCAACGCCCAGACCATCAACTGAATCTCCGCTTCCATTCCTGGACTTGGTTCATTATCCCCTACTCCCCGTTTGCTTGTATTGCATTATTTTGCTGATTATTTGAAATGCTTATAAGTTTAAGAACTTGTATATTGTTTAATATACTTGTTCGACCTAAATTGTTAGATTTGCTAGTATGAAGTGTATTGTTTGATGCTCATTCATTGTTAATCAGTTTGGGCAAAGCAGCCGCCCAGCATTCAAACTTAGAACTTAGCTTAACTTTACTTAGACAATTTCCTGATAAGTTCCTTTGAGTGTTGAATACATTTTGTGGTATTGTGGAAAGACACAAACTGTGTGTGACATAAGTCATTGGTCTTAGGACCTTGTGGCCCTGTTGCTCACAAGCAGTCTTCCCGCTGGTTGAGTTCCGAGTCACAGGGCAACTGAAACATGCTGTCTCCCTCTATTCCACCATCTTTAATCTTTTCCCCTCAGTTTCAATTTCTAGTATGCTAAATAATAGGGAAAGGTGACCAGACCCCTCAATTTTTAAGCATTTGAATGGGTCCTGTGACCAAAATGTATAGGAACTGCTGCCCTAGAAGTTTTCAAATTGGCTGCAAAGCTGAAGAATATCTACCTGTTTGGCTCTCTCTGATGTATGAGACAACGTGATGAATTGATGGGCTGGAGATTCTAATCTTAATAACGAAAAATGAAGGGGAGGAAGCACAGTGAACAGAAGACTCAACTGAGAGGGGAGGAAGATGATGACTAAGATGTGGTCTTGACTCTACCATTAACCAGCTGCTGGTAAGGGTAAATCACTTCACTGCATGGAGCTTCCCCCTCTCTAAAATGAGATGGTTCAATTAATTATTCTCAAGAGATAGTGGGTCCGACTCTGGGAACACTGTTTTTTCAAATCACACATTTATTCTCTTGAAGACACTGATACATTCTCTCCTACCTTACTCCCTTGAGACTTAGTACCCATGTCAGGAACTGCCATTGATGGGGATAGGTTACTCTTGTGTATGCTGTGATGTGGTGGAGACAGAAGAAGTTTGAAAAAAAAAAAAAACACTGGACTGAATTACCTTTAAGATCCCTTTATATCCATATATAAAATTACTATCAAAGAGGCAACCATTCCAATCATGCATGCCTGATATTTTCTTGTGTGTGTATTACACACACAAGAAAAGAAAACCCAAGGGCATTCTGCCTTTGAGCTATACTCCCCTGCCCTATTTTATTTTTTATTTGGAAATAGGGTCTCACTAAGTTGAAGAGGGCCTCATTAAGTTGCTGAGGCTGGCTGCAAACCTTCGATCCTCCTGTCTCAGCCTCCCAACTACTGGGATTAGAGGTGTGCACCACCACACCCAGCTCCTCTCCTTCTTTTTCATCAGGTACTCCAGACTTTGCCTATATACCTGGGCAGACAGATTGTTTTGCAAGGTCAACAGCAGCTCTGGGATTGCGTATTTGGCCACATGCATTGGCATTTCCAAAAGCTAGTGTCCTTGGCCATAATATCAAAGATGAAATCCATGATATTCACTCTTTAGATAAACCCTAGAAGGGTAATTCTTATTTAGACCAATGTTGTAGTTTGGAAGCAGTAACAAGAGTGAGGACTGTCCAGTGAAGCTCTTGCCAATGCGATGAGAAGGTTTCAGCTTTGGATCTAGAGTCTTAAAGAAACCTGCTTAAAGAAGCGTCTGTATACTAAGCTGTTGCTCTTATTTGAACGTGATCTATTTTCTTACCTTATAGCCAAACAGAAAGAGTCCAAAGAAGAGGCTATAGAGGTCCGCTGTCAGGATGCCCAGGTTAACAGAAGTGGCACTTGTGACTTTAATCACCAGTGGCATGAAGCTGTACAGGCAAAACATACAGAGGGCAAATGCCACAAATAGCAGAGCTGTGGGGGAAAATGGAATATCTAACATTATGGGGAGAAATCAGAAGACAAAGGCCTTAGGATTGACTGCCCCACAAAACTCCCTGATCCTTTAACACACTATCTATAAAGTCCCTCCCATCAGCATGGCAAAGGAATTGCTTCTGGAAAGTAATAATAATAATAATAATAATAATAATAATAATAATAATAATAAAATAACAATTTATAATGTGATGAAGGACCTAAAAAATCCAATAGGGTAATAAGGTATTAGATGATCAAAATCATAAAATCTTGCTTATAGTTTGACCGAATCAACAACTCTTATTTCCCCATATCCACTCTCTCCAGGCAAATGAATCCTGTGATAAAAGATCAGTAAAAGCAGAATCAATGTCATAGGTCAAGAAAAATCATTCATTATCTTTTGTCGGCTTTTATTTGGTCAGTTGGATATGGTTCGTGTAACTGGATTCATAATAAAGTATTTTTAGCACCTCAAAGACCAATATTACACTTACTGTATTTTGTTCATCTAGTTAAATTAAATGCTCCAACATAGTACAATGTAACTATCCTCTTTAGGACAGAGAAAGTCATGTGCACGCTGTCTGCTTTGGAACCACTTCTTTAATCTCATCCCATGCTTAGCACACATTCATATTCTCTCTCTCAATTAGATTATCCAAGCATGGTACTACGTAGTTTTCAATGGCATTTATGTACTATTTACCTTCTTTTCACCCCTCATTAAAGAAGGTTCAAAGTGTTCCCAACTGTCCTAATGTTCTCTTCTGCTTTACTTGTGCAGATGCTTAACGAGGTCAGAAGGGAGAACCAATGGACCAATGGGAGGTGCTAAGTGATGGCACAACCTTCAGTTGCTTCCATTAATGCCTCACAAATTACATCAAGCAGACAACAGCCTTCACATTTGAGTAAGGTAAGATAAAAGAGATAAGTGGAAAGAAGATATAAAGGAAGGAGAAGAAAATAAAACTTTAGGGGTTCCACATACTTCTCCAGGCCTATCTTTCTTGATTTCCTGGGAAATCTGTATACCTTTTTTTAAATATACTTTTATTGGTGTGTTGTAATTATACACTATAGTGAGATTCAATGTGATACAAACATATGTACACACACAGAGCACTTGGTGGGATTCCTTCCAGACCTCACATCATTCCCCCTATACATTTTAGTGATGCCATTGTCAGTGATACTTCATATATGGATACCACATTATTTGAACTGCTTCCTTCACCAAGCCTCCTTTCCACCCCACCTCTACTTCTCTCCCCTAATTCCCTTTCACTATTCTACTGGTTTCTCTCCTTATTATCATGTAGTCCCTTTTGTTTCCTATTTTCTCTCTAGCCTTCATATATAAAACATACAACCCTTGACTGTCTGAGACTGACTGATCTCACTTAGCATAATGTTCCCTAGTTAACATCTATTTTCCTTCAAATGGCATAATTCTTCCTTATGGCTGAGTAAAATTCCATTGTGTGTCTTTCCATTCATCTGTTGATAGACACCTAGGTTGATTCCATAATCTGGCTATTGTTAATTGTACTGTTATAAACATGGATATGAACGTTATTAAAGTATTCTGACTTTAATTCTTTTTGAAAGATACCTAGGAGCAGTATAGCTGGATCATAAGGTGGTTTGAATCTTGGGCTTTTGAGGAACCTACATACTGATCTCTCTAATGGTTGTATTAAGTTATACTCCCACCAACAGTGTATAAGGATTCCTATATCCCCACAAACTCACCAGCATTTATTGTTTCTATTCTGGTTAGATGGAATCTCAGTGTAATTTTGATTTGCAATTCCCTTATTGATGATAATGTTGAATTTTTTTTCATATATTTATTTATTTATTTTATTTTATTACTTTTTTGGTCTTTTTAGCACTGGGGATCGAACCCAGGGCGTTACGCTTGCAGAGCAAGCACTTTACCACTGAGCTGCATCCCAGCCCTTTTTCATATATTTATTAGTCATATGTATTTCTTCTTTTGAGAAGTGTCTATTCACTTAAGTTGCCCATTTTTTGCTTGAGTTATTTTTTTTTAAGTTCTTTGTATATTCTAAATATTAGTCTTCTATCCTAGTAGAAGCTGGCAAAGATTTCCAATTCTGTAGGTTCTCCCTTCAGGTGTGTGTGTGTGTGTGTGTTAGTTATAGAGGATTGAATCCAGGGGCATTCTACCTCTAAGCTATACCCCATGCCCCACTATATTTTTTTATTTTGAAACGGTTTCATAAAGTTGTCAAGAGCCTTACTATAAGTTAATGAAGCTGGCCTTGAACCTGCAGTCCTCCTGTCTCAGCCTTCCAAGTACAGGGATTACAGCCTGTGCCACCACACTCGATTTCCTTCAGACTCTTGATTACTTCCTTTGCTGTGCAGAAGCTTTTTTAATATGATGTTATCCCATTTATTGATTCTCAGTTTTATTTCCTGAGCTTTGGGGGTCTTATTGAGGAAGTCTGTACCAGAGCCTGCATATTAGAGAATTGGTCCTATGTTTTTTTCTAGTAATTGCAAAGCTAATTTCTAAGACTTTGATCCATCTTGAGTTGACTTTTGTGCAGGGTGAGAAACTGGAGTGTAAATTCATTCTTCTACCCAAAAATTATAATTATATTGTACACGGTTAATTAACCCTCCTGAGCCAAGTTCACCTCTCTGTATGAGAACTCAGACCCTCTTCCAAAGATCTCTCTTCTCCCATGAGAGGAAAAGAGGACCTAAAATTACAGATCTAATTGAGAGCTAATGTGACAAAAGTCAGTATTTGATCTTGTTCAGAATTCCTAGTTAAAAAGAAAAAGAAGAAAGAACTATTCCTGCAGGTAAAAATTAAGAACTTCTATGCCCAGTACATGGGAGGGTGAAACAGGAGGAATCCTCACAGTTTTGCAGCCAGACTCAGCAACTTAGTGAGATCCTGTTTCAAAATAAAAAATAAAATAGGGACAGGGGTGTAGTTCAGAGGTAGAATGCCCCTGGATTCAAACCCCAGAACAAAAACAAAAACAAAAAAACTAAACTTCGAGCCGGGCGTGGTGGCGCACGCTTGTAATCCAAGCATCCGGGAGGCTGAGACCAGAGGATCCAGGTTCAAGGCCAGCCTCAGCTACCTAGTGAGGCACTCCACAACTTAGCAAGACCTGGTTTCAAAATAAAGAATAAAAAATAGGGCTGGGTGTATAGCTCGGAGGTAGAATGTCCCTGAGTTCAATCCCCAGTACCAAAAAAAACCCTAACTTCTATCTTCTATGAAGGTTAACCTACCAATTCTCTCAGAGAAATCTCAATGTAAACCTCTATCACTGGTGTGATTTTATAAAGAAATATATATTTAATTAAAAATGAAGTGTGTGTGTTTTATACTGGGAATTAAACCCAGGGGACATTTTATCTCTGAGCTACATCTCCAGCCTTATTTTTTCATTTGGAAACAGGGTCTCACTAAGTTGCAGAGGATCTCACTAAATTGCTGAGGCTGGCCATGAACCTGCAATCCTCCTGTCTCAGCCTCCCAAGTACTGGGATTACAAGCGTGCACCACAACACCCGGCTGAAATATTTGTTTTTTTTTTAGTGCACATTCTTGTCAGTTAAAGGACAGAATACTGATTAAAAAAAATTTTAAAAAAAGATCATTTATTTACATACCAATTTTCCAGTCCCAGTGAATGCTGGCAATATCCTTATATTCCACAATCAATCTAAGATTAAAACAAGAGGTTACAGAGATCCACATATTAATTTTTACTACCCATATTAATTTTTACTACTTTATAAGCAATTTAGTTGGTATACTTCAGCTAAGATAAGGAATTATGTTGACTTTTGAATTTTTGGGGAATATAAACATAACTGTCTTTAATAAAAACAACAAAGAATAAAACTAAAGGAGTGAATAAAGATGTATCTGACTACCTTACAAGTGCTCTGCAACTGTAGTCAGCTATAGGAGGAAAACATCACATCACACTTTCACTTGAATGAGCTTTGGAAGTTAATGTGTTAATATTTTCTGGAAATAATGAAAAAGAAAAATCCTTACTTGTAGGCCTCAACCACATTGTAATCAGGAATCCTAAGCATCACACATGTATATATATAAAAAAAAAAGACATAATTCTTGATGTCTTAACAATCCTAAAATAGACTTTTACCAAGTTACTGATTTCAAACGTAAATTTGGGCCAAACGAACAATGAGTATTAGTAGTTAGACAGTAATCTGTATTTGTTTATAAGAAATTTTCCAGAAACTTACAGCTGTATGCCACTGATAACTGTTCCAAATAATCCCACCATTCCTAAGAACTCCTGTCTGCTTAGTTTCTTCACAATGTATTCTTCACACACATTAGAAACAGCGTACAGGGAAGCCCCAAGCAGCACCAAGAGGTCCCCAATCAGTACATCACTCCCTACAGGAAGGCAAGGCACAGACAGGGATACACTGTCACTAAGCGAACCCGGAGTTTGACTCCTATTCATTTTTTAAAGATTTTACTTAATCTTGGTTTCTATTAGTTTAAACTCTCTTATTCTTCTCACTGTCTGGCACAATTATCACTATCTGGTCCAAATCTTACCCTATGGCAAATTTTTCATATTTTGACTCCTTGGGAAACTAACGGACTGGACAGGACAGTGGTGGTACATGTCATAATGTCAAGCCTCAGAAAATGATTCCATGACTTGATAAATCCGTAGAATTTATCAAAAGGAATTTATTAAAAACTATAGGGGAGGGAGGTTGGTAAGCAAGGCAATTTTCTCTCAATCCAAGGAGTCACTGAAGTCGCTTGAAATTGGGTGAATTCAGACCTTATTTGGATCTTATACTATCAACTGTGTAAATTTGACACAAAGTATACCAAAGTAAAGTGTTCTCATCTACAGAGTGACTTAAAAAGATGTTACCAATGAACATCAAGTCTCCTTTTTGATTAGAAACAAAAAAAAAAAAACAAAGAATCTGCAGTAGGTTTTACAGTAACTAATCCATAATGCTTAAATTAAAAAAAAAAAGATTATTACAAATAAACTTCTCTGGTATGAGACAAAACTATATAGTGTGACCAAAAAGGGGGGGGGGTCAGTTTGGCAGACTATGGATGGGCCAATAGGAACATAAACATGGTTTTGTGGAAATAGTTACAAAACACCAGAAACAAGTAAATCTGAAAATTAAATTAAAAATATAGATTTTTATCAAGTTACTGATACACTAAAAGTGAAGACATGAACAAAACTTTGCTGTGACTGAACCACAAACAAACAATACAGATAGTTTTACCTGAATTGTCTTCCCTCCCTGCTAATATGTCTGCGCCAACCATGGTTCCTACCCCCAGCAGACAGACAAACACAGCCACGAAGTGGATCACTCTGTATCTTGCATGAAGAATAAACCATGAGAGAGCCATCAACACGGGAATCCCAAAGCAATCCAAAAGCTGCAAGGAAGGAAAAATAAACCGCTTCAAGCATCTCTCAGTAGCTAAAAGATGGGCAAGTAAGTAAAAATAGGAGGCAGTATTTGTTGACAATTTATTATTGCCAGCCCTGGATACTAAGTGCTTTACCAGGTTTAATTCATTCAGTACTCCTCACAACAACTAAAGGCACAGAGAGGTGAAATGAGTTGCCCAAAATCATATAGTTAAAAGTGGAGAGTCAATTACTGAACCCAAGAATTCTTTGTAGTACTGGGGATCAAATACAGAGACACTCTATCACTGAGCTACACCCTCAGATTCCTACCTTTTTTTCTTTTGAAACAGGGTGTCTCTATGTTCCTGAGGCTGGCCTCAAACTTGCAATCCTCCTGTCTCAGCTTCTGAATTACTGGGAGAACAGGCACACACTAGCGCATCAGGTTGAACCAAAGAATTCTTTTGTATTCTTTTTTAGGTACAGGGAATTGAACCCAGAGGCATTCTATCTCTGAGCTAAACCTCCAGCCCTTCTTAATTTTTAATTTGAAACAGAGTCTCACTAAGTTACTGCACACTGGCCTCGAACCTCCTGTCTCAGCCTCCCAAGTACTAGGATTACAGGCATGTGCCACTGCACCCAGCTTGAACCCAAGAATTCTATCCAAGGGCCTATGCAACTTACATCTACACTCCCACTTGTGTTTAGCTTTAAGTCCAGCAGGCAAACTTTCTATCCTGTATGCATCCTTTTACTCAAATAGCAAATATTTATTAAGCATTCAGCATGCGCAAGACACTAGCAAGGGAAGCTGAGATACAGAACAAATATTCACAAAGCCAGATATTTAACTGCAACTTGGCAAAGTGATACAAAGTGCTACACAGAAATACAAGTTACCAGGAGAGAGCAAGCAGACACCTTTCTCTCTGAGGAGTTTCCAACCCTGCCACTTGAGACAGATGCTGGCTCACAGCACAAACTCTTGCTCTCCTTCATCATATGCATCATCATCACCTGTTGATCCTGGGGCCAGAAAACACTTGCCGTAGCCCTGATACTACTCATTTCAAAGGCAGGGAGATTAAGGGTGCCAAAGTTATAGAGAATCCAAAATCATTTGCAAGATTAAGAAATACAGAGATTTCCCTCACTCAATTCTTAACTTCACAGATTTTATGTAGAATAAAATATATTCAAGGATAATTCTTCACCAAAACAACAAATAACCCAATTTAAAAATGGGCAAATGAATACACACTTCTCAAAAGTATACAGATTTGTGCAGGGTGTGGAGGCGCAAGCCTGTAATCCTAGTACTTGGGAAGCTGAGACAGTAGGATCATAGGTTTGAAGCTGGCCTTAGTAACGTAGTGAGGCCCTCAGCAACTTAGTGAGACCCTGTTTCAAAATAA
Organism: Graphiurus murinus; assembly: GCA_004027655.1. Lineage (NCBI taxonomy): Eukaryota > Metazoa > Chordata > Mammalia > Rodentia > Gliridae > Graphiurus > Graphiurus murinus. The sequence continues at coordinate 6,156 of PVLC010031767.1, read as the reverse complement.
ATAAGTTGGAGTGAGCTTAGAGATAGAATGCCCCTGGATACCACAAAAAAAAAAAGAAGAAGAAGAAGAAGAAAGAAAAGAAATACAAATAACCAACAAAAATATTCAGTATCATTAGCAATTAGGGAAATGCAAACAAAATTGCCCTGAGATTCTGTCTAATTCCAGTTAGAATGGCAATCATCAAGAACACAAACAATAAAAAATGTTGGTGTGAATGTGAGGGAAAAGGAACTCTTATTATACTATTGGTGGGATTGCAAATTAGTACAGTCACTATGGTGATCAACTTAAAGGTTCCTCAAAAGACTAGAAACATAGAACTAGCTACACCACTACTCAGTATCTTTCCAAAAGAATTAAAGTAGTATAGCGGTACATGATACTCATGTTTATAGCAGCACATTTCACAATAGCCAAATTATAGAACCAACCTAGGTGTTTGTCAACAGATAAATGGGTAAAGAAAATGTAGTATATACACAGCCATAAAAAAGAACAAAATTATGTCACTTGCAGGAAAATGGATGGGACTAGAGAACATTATGCTAAGTGAGGTCAGCCAGTCGCAGAAAGTCAGGGGTATGTTTTTTCTCATTTGTGGAAGCTAGAGAGAAAATCAGAAACAAAGGGGACTTCAAGTAGGTGAGGAGAGAGACCAGTAGAATAGAGGAAGGGGACTGGGGGAGGGAGGTGGGTAAGAGGAAAAAGAGGCTTGAGGAACGAAATCTATCAAATGGCGCTATGTCCCTATATGAAGCTATTATTACTAATCTCGTAAGCATGGAGACGGAATGGGGGAGCGGTGTGGGCTGTGGAGGAAATGCACCAAGTGACCTGTGTGTGTGTGTGTGTGTGTGTGTGTGTGTGTGTGTTTGTATCACTTTGAGTCGCACTATGATTTGTAATTACAATGCACCAATTAAATTATAAAAAAGGATAACTCATTGCATTCAAGTACATTCAAGAATAACATATAGTCCTTACACCGATAATATTCCTGAAACTGCCTGTTATATTTCCCACCCTGGTTTTGGGTGTTATTGGTTTGGTTTGGTTTGATTTGTTAAGTCTTATCCCTGACTCTCTCCAGTCATGGACAAGGCAAACCCTAAATCTCCAGCAGCTGGTGCCACCTTGTCTGTAGTTATTCACTGATTGCTCTTCACTGCAATCTCATTGCCAGAATCCAACACATCATGTGTAGGAACGGGCACTTTGCCTGGTTATTTATTCCAACTGAAGAACTCTAATCTCCTAAGTGCTTTATTGAGCCTGCCTGAATGACAAACCATTAAATGATGCAAATGATAATAGCCTGTCCCAGAAGATCCCAGCAGAATCCAGCCATGATAGCTTAACAAAGTCTAAACTTTCTTAAACAAACAAACAAAAAAGCCCACTTAAAAAACCTGTCACTGCCGGGCGTGGTGGCGCACGCTTGTAATCCCAGCATTCGGGAGGCTGAGACCAGAGGATCCGGGTTCGCGGCCAGCCTCAGCTACCTAGTGAGGCCCTCTGCAACTTAGTGAGACTCAGTTTCAAAATAAAGAATAAAAAAAAAAAATAGGGCTGGGGGTGTAGCTCGGAGGTAGAATGCCCCTGAGTTCAATCCCTAGTACCACAAAAAAAAAAACAAAAAAAAACAAAACCTGTCACTGCTGGGTGTGATAGCACATACTTGTAATCCCAGTACTTGGAAAGCTGAGATAGGAGGCCCACAAGTTTGACACCAGCCTCAGCAACTTAGTGAAACTCTCAAACTCTCAGCAACCTGGTGAGACCCTATTTCAAAAACAAAAACAATCTAAAAAGGAAGATTATTTTGAAACAGGTCTGACTAAGTTGCTGCAGGTCTCACTAAGTTGCTGAAGCTATCCTTGAAACCACAATCCTCTGGTCTTAGCCTCCCAAGTACTAGGATTACAGGCATGCACCACCATGCCCAACCTTGAGGGAATCCCTAAGAAGGAGGTTCAAAGACCATCTAATTCACACTTCTACCTTTACAGATTACCCAGGCCAGAGATTTATAAAACTAGTAGAGAAACAACTTAAATAATTTCAGTAACAGGCATCTCTACCGCTGGAGGGAGCTTTGTTAGATTAAATATATATATCTAACAAAGCATCATTAATATAAAGCATGAACTTCAGTTGCAAAAACTCAATGGTGCTTTGTTTAACTGTTTTTAGATCTTGCACTAATTCAAAACATTTCATCATTATTATATCAGTTTCTGAAAATTAAATCAAGTCATTAAAATGTGTGTGTGAAATTATAAGGGTAGAAGTGACTAGAAAATGCCATTTTCTACATACTTTTTTTTGGGGGGGGGGTTAGTGCTGGGGGTTGAACCCAGAGGCATTCTACTTCTGAGCTATACCCTCAGCCCTTTTTTATTTTTGAAACGGGGTCTAAGTTGCTGAGGTCCTCGCTACCACATCTGGCCCACTTTCTACATACTTATACCCTCATTACTCAATGCTAAAAGTACACTTGCTTCCATTTGTGATAAGCTTTATCTTCTAGGTAACTCTGGTTATAATTTTTATGAAATTCTAGGTTCTTTGTATGCCTCCTATCATGCCTGTCTTAATAAATCACTGCCTATCTCTGTGTGTGTGTGTGTGTGTGTGTGTGTGTGTGTGTGTGTGTGTGTGTGTAGTACTGAACTCAGGAGCATTCTACCTCCAAACTACATCCCCAGTCCTTTTTATTTGTATTTTTTAAACAGAGTCTTGGTAGACTGCTGAGAGTCTTGCTAGGTTGCTGAGGCTATCCTCGAACCTGTGATCCTCCTGTCTCAGCAGTCCAAGTACTGGGATTACAGGTATGAACCACCATGCCCAGATCTATCTTAGATTTTTAATCATCAATCAAAACCCAAGAAGTTTGCTGAGCTTCCCTTGGTAATACTTAGCTTAGCACAGTGTGACAGAAAGAAAAGCATTTAATACAATGCATTCTGGTAATAACACTTACTGTACGTTCACATAGAAGAAGTACTGAATTTTTATTAATCCTTACCTTTTCCAGAGAAATAAGTCTAATTGCATTTTAATTTGTCCACAGTTCCTAAAATTTGGAGATCTAATAAGAATATCTCTGTGTTATGTATAGTGAGAAAAGTGATGTACCAAAAAGTTATAAATGAGCCGGGTATGGTGGCACACGCTTGTAATCCCAGCATTTGGGAGGCTGAGACTGGAGGATCTGGGTTCTCAGCCAGCCTCAGCTACCTAGTGAGGCCCTCCTCGACTTAATGGGACCCTGTTTCAAAATAAAGAATAAAAAATAGGGCTGGAGGTATAGCTCAGAGGTAGAATGCCCCTGAGTTCAATTCCTAGTACCACAAAAAAAAAAGTTATAAATGTGCTGGGCGTGGTAGCACACACCTGTAATCCCAGTACTTGGGAGGCTGAGACAGGACGATCGCGGTAGTGAGAATAGTGAGACTCTCATCAACCTAGCAAGATCCTGTTTCAAAAGAAAAATAAAATAGGGCTGGGGGTGTAACTTGGAGGTACGATGGCCCTGGGTTCAACCCCCAGTGCCAAAAAAAAAGTTATAAATGAAGTTATAACTTGATTAAACCATGAAGTCTGAACAGGGCATTGGAGTTTATCTCACTTTTACCTCCAATTATAAAACATTTTGTCGTTAGTGATAGTCAGTGTTACACTACAGCCCATCATTTGCTGACATCAAGACTAAAATCGGTCTTCCTCAATACCATAAAGTTGATAAGTATTGCTCTGTAGGATCATTTTTCTTTCAACCTTGCAAGAGTGAACCTAATGAAGAAAAAAGTTATAAATGAGCTGGGCACAGTGTCGTACACGGGTAATCCCAGTACTTGGGAGGCTGAGACAGGAGGATTGCAGGTTTGAGGCCAGCCTCAGCAATTTAGTGAGGGCCTCAGCAACTTAGCAAGACACGGTTTCAATTTTTTTTTTTTTTTTTTTAGGGCTAAGGGGAATTCAATCCCCAGTACAGAAGAAAAAGGAAGGAAGAAGGAAGAAGGAAGAAGGAAGAAGGAAGAAAGAAGGGAAGGGAAGGGAAGGGAAGGGAAGACCAGAGGTTTCCCTTTGGCTCTCACCTTTCTTTGCTTGCAAACCTCCAACTATTCTGCACTACCAAGGTACATCCACTTTCATGTTTGAGCAACACATAAAACACAACTCCTGTCAACATCACAGTGCCAACTGTCATCTAAATATTGATGTTTATTTTGGTAGGAACTGTCCTAATCTGCTATATCATCAGCAGTTGAGGAAATGATTAACTTGTATACATTTTCACTATTTCCAGGAACCATTACTCATTAGAAGCATATGCTCTACTGGAAAACAGACACCATCCACCTGTGTTTAGGTTTTTGTCACTTGAACAGACTTCAATAAAATCAGTTAACACACATGAGCTCCTGCCCTCCTGAAGCTGCAAAGTCAGAGGCAGGCGGGCGGCGGCTCCCTCTCACCTGGACGCTGGTGAGGGTCGTGTACTGGTATGCTCTGACGGTCAGGTAATTTGCTTCCACATCTGCCAGAGCCAGCAGAATGTACTTCCACCATTTTCTTTTCAAGATATCTAAAAGGTTACCACTGCCTGGTTGAAAGAAAACTGGGTTAGTACGTATTACTTGAAAATGATAAAAGACAAGTTCATTTGGAGGTCACAGAGTCAAAGTAAGGGCTTGTGTATCTCTTTTTTCTTTCTTTCTTTCTTTTTTTCTTTTTGGTATTGGAGATTGAACACAGGGACATTCTACCTCCAAGCTGTACAAACTGTACCCCCAGCCCTATTTTTATTTTTCTGTTTTGAAGCAGGGTCTTGCTAAGTTGTTGAGACTGGCCTTGAACCCATAATCCTCCTGTATCAGCCTTCCAAGTACTGGGGTTACAGGCCTGTACCACCAGGCCCAGCTTTTTTGTGCATTTTGAAAGTGGCCCATCCTAATTTCCACTACCCAGTGCTCTCCCACACCAGCTTAGCAGAGTCAGTCAGACTTTTTTCTAGTATGAAACTCTTATTAAGGTGCCATCATAAACAAAGTATTCAATGAAAGCCCCAGAAAGTAGGAGAAAAGTGGTTATGAGGTAGGAAACTCAATCAGAGCTTAAAAATATTATTAGGAATTTAGACTTAAAATAGGAAAAAGAATTCAACCCCTCCCCCTAGTTGCTCACAAATGAGTGAGCAGACAACTTCTAAAGTTAAAGGAACTATTTCCTAGGCAACCTAGAATCAAGACCCAGGAGTTCTCCCTAATGTAAACTAGAGAAGGTCCACTGGAGAGGCTAGAGAGGATTGGGGATGGTATGTAACTTAACCACCTTTCCTGCATTCTGTATCTTGCTTATGCTAGGTGTTATAAATGTCATGCTTACCCCTTCCCTCTCCAAAGTGGGAGACTGAGGGAATAAGAATTGTGTGAGCCCCTTTGTTCAAGGCCCAGTTCTGTGGCAGTAAATTGTCAGCTGGGCCTTCACTGATGAATAAAGACAGACCTGCATATCCCACTTTCAGCCTCCAGAGTTTCCTTCTGTCTCTGAGACCATGCTGCAGAGAATACACTCCTGCAACAGTTAAATTCCCTTTTCTATTGGAACAGAAATATAATATCTGTACATGAGTATGGATGTCACTATTTCTGACAAGCCACAGACTGTTCTGAGAAGTGAGGTGTTTCCCTATGAATTAGCTGGTCATTTAACCTCCACTCATGGGTTTCTTCAAAGGAAACGGTGCATGTGGCCATTCTTCTGGAAAAGATGTTTTGCAAGTGGAAAGTAAGTCGATGATAAGCTTAGGAAAAGGCTTAGTGACATTATTAAACACACCTTTTGCCGGGCGTGGTGGCGTCTGCTTATAATCCCAATACTTGAGGTTTAATCCCTAATACCCTGGGTTCAATTCTCAAAAAAAAAAAAAAAAAAAAAGAGGGCATGGAAGGTACATAGCAGGGAACCACATGACATATTTATGAATCACACTGACTTCCCGAAGTCCCGTACTTTCGTAAAAGCAAAGTCCACGGCTATTAACCCTGTACTAGTTCTGCTTCCAACTCCTAGAGTTTATGCTAAAAGTGATGCTTCCCCTCCTCTTCCCCCTGCCTCGGCCCAAGAAGATGGTTTCCCCTTTCACAG